>OY728167.1:709296311-709458811 GCA_963277665.1 Viscum album | reverse complement strand
AATTTATGGGTTTTTATTGGTTTCTTTATTTGTTCCATTTAATGTAAAATCAACTGAATATTGTCAATGAGTAGAACCCTTCTAGTCCTAGGTTTATGGTTTATTTCCTTCCTAATGTTATTTTTCAATTATTCAAAAATCGTATGATATTTAAAAAAATTAAATGTATTATATATGGCCTAAAATTAAATTAAATTGGATTTTATAACTATATAGGGTTAAAATAAAACCAAATAGTACATGATTGGTTGTGTATGGTTTTCATTGACACTATCATTAATTGATCAATAATTCCCATGTGAAATTAAAAGTAAATCTATATACATAGACTTTGTATTTTTTCTTATAAATATGAAGTGATAAAAGGTTCCCATTTTAGTTTTGTGGTTTACTCCTTTGTGATAATTTGATTCATTAGGTGATAATTTAGTAGTGAGATAGCTTAGGTGAAGGAATTTAAATAGATTTATGGCCTAAAAGAATAACCATTAATATGTTTCAAAACTATAAATTATTATCATTGATTTAAAATGAAAAGTCATCTATGATGATGGTTAGTTGGAACATGGTGGTGCCTCTCTAACCTAAAGCTAATCAATGGTGATAGATTTTCCACTTGACTATAGTTGGTGATCCATCATTCACAGAGAGGAAAATAAAATAGTGGAAACCCATATAATTTTGAATGATTTATTAGTTATATATCATACAGGTGATATTTCATATCAATGTATAATATCCACTTATGAGAGTTTTCCTAATGGTTCATCATCCATTTAGGGTCTTGTTCTAATGGTGTAATGTCCACGTTTGTTTTGATGGTGGTACTCTATTGGCCACTTGTGATGTGACACTTATAGTACATTTACCACATAGAGTTTTATATTTTTGGTACATCATCCACTTATGGATATTGTATTAGTGGTGAATCATCTATATGGAAATATAAGGTGATGGTTTGTAGTATACTTTGAGAGTTATATTGATGGTATATTTTTCTCCTAAATGATGTGTTTTGGTGGTTCCTAGTACATATAGGCTATGAAATAGAGGTATATAATCCTCTTAATCATGAGAAGTGGTGTTGTATAAAAAAAATATTAGTCATACCTAATTCACTAGGTGATATCTCATTACCATTGAAATTAGTCTCATGATGAATAATTCAACAGGTTAGGTTGTGATGGTGATACATCATTCACCTAGTTTAATTATGACAGTGATCCATCATTCACCTAGTTGGATTATAATAGTGATATATTATACAATTAGTGATGAATTATAGTGATAGATTTTTCTCCATTATTTTCATAGGAGGACTGATATATGGATCATTCAAAATGTGTTTTTAGAACATAGGAATATTGTCCCATTCTAGATCTAGTTGAAGTAGATAAATTTATATATGTTTTTGTGGTCAAACTCCAAAGGATTAAAAGTTGTTTATTGTAGATTTTTAACATTATTATAACATTATATTGATCAATCATCAATAGTTACAAAACTTATTAAGTACATTGTTAGTGGTGGCCTTCTGAGATGTAATAACACTATGATTGGGTGACCTGTTATCTGAGAGGAATTCATGTTTATATACCTAAGTAAGGTAATGGTATATATTTCTCTCTATGGTGGAGATAGATGAACTTTTTGGGTGGTGGAAGATGGTTTTGAGCTATGAACTGGGACCAATTGATGTATATCTGTTTACCTTTTTTATATTTGGAACCTCTTCCACATGATCTTCCCATTAAAGATTCAGATTATGTTTGTTTGAATTTTATGTTATGTATAGTTTTTCATTTATATATATAATGATATTAATATTTAATCATTGATGGAATTTAGTTATTATTATTATTATTAATTTTGGATTATCATGATGACTAGTTTATGATAGTGATTTCACTATGTTTTTAATAGTTATGTGTACATAATGGAACACTCTCCCTACCTATTTATATTGACCATCGTGATTGGTCATCTTCCTATAACATATAGGATGGAATTATTGAGGTATATTGGACCTAGTTCAGTCATGGTATAGGTGATCTAGATTAGGGATATTACAATTTGGTATCAGAGAATAGTTATTATCTTATATTACTATTTGTTATATAGTAGACATGAGAAAAAGGTATGTTCATATCTTAGTATAGACTTTGTGAATGGGAGTAGCTACCCCATATAGGAGAGGAGTCTCCATTATGTGGGGTTGAACTATTTTACTTAGTTTTCTTATTTATTTTTATGTTACATCACCAAATATAAAATTATTTTATATTGATTTATGGTTTATGATTATTTACTCTTGCAATATAGTGGAAAGAGCAAATGTGTTTATGCATCATTTTCAACACATCGAGATCACATTAATTTCAAATGCTTTCCTATGGTTGATATTATAGTAACGATACAATTTTGGTTCATATAATGTTTCAAAAACTTATGTATTGTTTTATTATAAGAATTATCGGTGGAGATATACTAGATAGACACATGATTGCTGACAATTATTTTGGTATGATATGATTATTATGTGACCATATGAAAGACTATGTTTGGACCAAGAATATATATATTAGGATATAATCAATCCTTGATATGTTAGAACCTTGTATCATATAGTGTGACTTTAGGATAGAGTGGAATGTTCTACTATTTATCAAAAAAACTATTATATTTATAGATTTGATAGAAATGTGTTTTGAGTCATGCACATTTCATTATACAAATATACTAATGTGATGGCCTCCTATTGAGTGTCAGGAGGGTAAAGATGAGAATTCCCTACCAGCTGTGTATCCTCTACCACCTAATAAACATTATCAAATTATCAATTAGTCACTTGGAGAGAGTTTTCCTTAGGTCTTATAGTATTTAGGTGATTGGTAACCAAGATCTAGACCGACCATGTCATAATTCACTCGCAAGTTCTAATTACAAGATCCACTACTCTTTATGGGTTATGGTGTACCAAAATCTATAATGTTCTTGGTTGATTCTACGCATACCATATTTTATCACCTTATGAAACAATGTGGGTCATGGGTGAATCAATATTCCAATATACATTTGGGACATGTGAAGTTCTATTGAGATGTTTTGGTCCATGAATATTAGTATGTGGGGTTGACCTGCAAGGAATTTCAATCCTGATTCTTTGAGAACCTCTTCTAAAACACCCTGATGGAATACATGTATAGGGAGATTATTAATTTGGTATTGTGGGATGTTGGTTGTGGATTATATCACTCAATTTACTATTATCTCTTATTTTCACTTGTGTTGGAGGGTGATGAGACTATTAAGGTCATGAATTTTGAGTAACTACTAAGAAACACTATTCAATCCCAGATAGATATATATATTTCTAGATAATTGTTATAGGTCAAGAATCATACCTAGATTATAATGAAAGACAAAACTGAGAGTAGGTTATCTTGGAATCATACATCTTCTACTAGGGGAGAGAGTGAGACATTAGGAAATATGAAGCAAATTTTTGCAGAGTCTATCTAAGAAAGATATATATAGAGCAATATAGGAAGGGGTTTAACACTTCCTCTAAGGGGGAGAGACATGATTCTGTGTTACCAGTGATTCTAACATGTCCATATTCATACTACTTATGATAGGTGGGTGATGAATTTACACTCTAATGTGGAGTTGGGGAATCACTAAAATTATTTTTTTATCACACCAAGGATAAATGGTGTTAAATGATTTGGTCAGCCTTGAGGGGTCAGAAGTATGTCCAGAAGTGCATTAAAAATGGGTAAGTTGGGTATCCTCAATATATTTTATATGTGGAGGATGTTATGGTACCTAGATTTAATGGTAGTGGTTCCCAATTGGTTTTTCCATCATGGAAATTAGGAAACAAGAGATTAGGGTTGTGGATCAAGACAATATCACTCTTTCAAGAAAAATCCTACCATACGGGGTGGGGATCATTCAATAATCCATGGTACTATTCTTATGGAATCGACCCTAGAAACTATTTTATTTGATATTGGTGTGTCATTATTCATTATATTATCTTAATTATTCAGTGATATAGGGTTTGTTGTAAAGTACCATTATGTGGTATTTTCTATTGATACGCCCTAGGGGTGTGATCAGAGGGTGTCTAGAGATGTATAGTGGGGTAAATTAACCAATAGATGTGGTCTTATTGGGAACATATTCATGTTGCATAGGCATAGTATCTATTTGATACTTTGGATGGATTAGATTACTCATTATCGAGAACACATCGACTACTTTCATCGATAGGTATATTTCTCATTTTTAGAGGGTGAATATTATAACTTTTATGGAATGTGGTATTTGTAGGAAGGTTATTCAGTACCTATAAATAAATAGTTTGGGAATTCCATTACCTACTTATCTAGAATTACGTTAAGATATTATGATATAATTCAATTAGTTTTTCATACCATCATTGATTGATTATAAGATTTTCTTCCTGGGGGTTTATTCAGATTACTACTTGAGTGTCAAATTGAGATAAAAATGATTTTATTCCATGTAAATAGCCCATATACATTCTACCTTTTAGGATATATCTTTTAAATATTCTATAGATAATGTCTTAGGTTGAGAATGTGTGGATGAAGGGATTCATTCACCTATGAAAATCTCATATTGTAACTTCTGTGTTGTTCTCCAGGAAGGTAGAAGGATCCTTGTAATTGTGTATGGATTATCAAAGGCCAAAATAGATGATGGATAAGAATATATATCCTCTAAGATGAATTATTAAATCTAATGACATAAGGAAGGAATTTCTATAGGATTGATCTATTTACAACATATCAACAGTTGAGAGTGGGGATTTATGATATTATACATGTAGTGCTTGAGAGAATGTAAAATCTATATGATTATATTATAATGATTCTAGGATTTACAAGCACACATGAATATTTTAGATCCTTGATTAACAGTGACTAAATTTTTTATTTAGACTCATTCATTTTCATATTCATTTCCAATAATCCGATGTAATACCATTCATGGTAAAAATAATAATCACCATTTTAAGGTTTCTATAAGTAAACAAAGAGATCATTAGTTGTATAAAAAACTCTCAATGTGTATGTTATACATAATAGAGGTGTTATTAATGGGGAATGTGTTATATTATATGGAAATATTAGTGTACCCAGAGATAATTAAATCTTTTATTTCATGGGAGTGATCCAAGAATGTTTTTATGATCTATAGTTTCCTATTTTTGGAAGGTTATTAATACAAGATAATATTGGATTTCATCCATTTGGTAGTGTTGAAAATGGAATTTATCAAGAATTAGGTGAAGATACTCTAATAATATTCTAATGAGAAAGCCTTTCAAGATCTGAGTAGGAGGTCGATCTCTATGTTTATTCTCTCCCTACCTAATAAATGTATAGAGGATGAATTATATTATGTTTATTCAAGAGTTCTGATTGGGGAAATTATGATTCATGGAGGACATATAGTCACTTATAATTCTAGGGAGTTGAGAACATGTGACTAGAACTATCTGATGCATGACCTAAAGAGATTAGTGATAGTACATTCACATAAAATCTTGTCTCACTACCTTTTAGGATATAGGTTTTTGGTGTACAAAAACTATAAAATCCTTGGAAATATATTCTTTAAAGGGTACCTAATCATTTAGTAGAGGAGGTAGGTTGAATACCTATAAAATGATAATTTATATCTTCTATATACACCTATTAATGGGATAAATTTTACTAATTTATTAATAATAAAGATTCAAACATAGTTTAGGAAGGTGGATTTTAGTGATCGATATATGATGAAATATTTGAATTTTATATTCCCAATCCATGTTTGAGTGATGTAGGGTTAGTTATTTAACTTAGAGTGATTGGTAATGAGGTATTTTATATATGGATGGGATCCACCACCTAATTGTCCCTTTATTATAACTAGGTCTTTACATTAAGGTTCATGTGTTACTCCTTACAAGTGATAATGAGGTACAAATAACAAATTTATACACCATGATATGGATTGTTCGCCTAGGTCCCACTAATATGTATCCTAAAAACTACAAGTAGTATTGGTGGAAAGAGATGAAGAAAGACATAGTGGAGTTCATTGTAGGACACATTACCTATCGAGAGTTAAATATTGAGAATCAATAACTCTCTTTTCATTATTAGCCATAGATTATTCCTGAGTAGAAGTGGGATGATGTGACATGAGATTTAATGATGGTTTTTCTAATTTCATACATGATAGTGAAACATTATTCCATATCATGGAAAAGTAGATGAAGGTCTCACATTTCTTATCCATACGATAGACCACTTACATTGATTATCACTGCCATATATGTGTTTGGGATATAATACATCTACACAGGTTTATAGGAGCATCATATTTTACCAAGATTCTATTTATATTCAATGATTTTGGAAACATTTGTAGAAGGATCTTGATATATAGGTGAATTTTATATCTTCATACCATCCTTAGATCGATGGTTGGTCAGAGCATACCATCTGGATATTGAAGGACATGTTGTGGGATTGTGTCCTTAATTTTAGTGATTTATGGGAGAACCATATTACTCCATTGTATTTTTCTTATAATAAAAGATATCATTATTTAATTCATATGATCTTTTTAAACCTTTGAAGGATAGGCTATGTTGATCCCATTTATGTTAGATTTAGCCTAGGAATTTAGATATTATATAGTAGAGACTCTTGTAGAATATGTTAGATAATATCTAGAAGATTATGAATTAGTTGGAAAGCTCTTAGATTTGGAAGAGGTCATATAATAACTGATTAAATCATCCCTTATATTTTGAAGTGGGAAACTATGTATTAATATAAGTATTTCCTCTATTGGGAGATGACATATATAGAGGTAGGGAAGTTACTACCCAATTTTGTGGGGATCGTTTGAGGTTTTCAGGAAGATTAATACCATGATATATTAATTATTAATTCCTTGAAAATACAGTTTTATTCACAATATGTCACACCCGGTTTTTTTGTCTTTTTATTGATCCGGTCCATTGGAAATCCTGATCCTTTTAATGGGTATTTTTTGAGATTAATCTTGAGTTTTGAAGTTTCATATATGTATAATCACCCTAATTTGGGTTCCCTATTGCTTGTTTAGGAGTTTTTGAAGAAAGGGTGGTTACATCATGATTTGGGCCAACCGTGAGCCCATTTCCAGTTAAAAAAACCGAATTTGTTTATTTCATAACTCCTTTGTTTTTCATTATTTTTCACCCATTACACTTTCCACTTGTCCTATACAGACATATTAAAACTTCATTATCCTTTTTGACCCCATATAAATGTATAAGCATGGTGAATTGGGGTTACTTATTTAGGTATTGGGCCAGCACATGGGCCCATTTCCTGTTTAAAAAAAATATTTGTTTCTTTTATATATAATTCAATTATTAATATTTTTCAGTGATTCCACCTCCCCCTCGAATCCAATACCCCTATACTCACCTGAATTATCTATTTACCCTCTTTGGAGCTCATATGGGTCTCGTATTAGGGTGAAAGTTCTCAGGTTACCTCAAATCGCCCAGAATTAGTAAGGTAAATTGTTTTATACATAACTCATTCAATTCGTGCTCTTTTTCAAAAATATATTCTTTACCTAGTTTTTATAGACCTTATAAGACTCTAGAAGATGTTTCAACCCATTAACTTTTCTCTACGGGTGCATATCTAATGGAATATGAAGATTTTTCTAGTGGAAAAGGTGAGATTCCATCTCCTTTATCCTCCCTCTACTACCTCCTTTCATTATTTATTGGTTTTATAATCTCCCCTAATCATGATAGAACTAGGGTTATGTTATAAAATATTTTTTATGGATTTTATATTCATTTAGGTCTGGTATTCATAGTTTTAGGGTTTATAAATCTGCGATGGGTGATTTCGGGTGTGTGTTTCCATTACGCCAAGGATTTGAGGTAGGATATCCCTTGAACAAACCTTTATCATTTAAGTTTCATCATTTTAATTCTTTTATAAACTTATTTATATGATATGTAATTCTGTGAAACTTTTGTTCTAAAGGTTTTGTGTGCAAATTATGTTTTATGACTTAATTTGTTAAAAATATAGTTTTTTGGGTATAAATGTGCACTCCTCTTGTTCGATAAATTAATCCATGATCTTTCGCACTTGTTTTATGGTATTTTGAATATGTCTCAGTATCTTGAATAACTTTATGGCATGAAAATGGTGTTTTATCCCTTTTTAAGTGCTTAACATAAGTTGTTTTTTTAAAGAGTGCATGCCATGTGTTCGGTAAATTGCCTGGTTGTCTATTATGTGTCTATTGAAATTTAAAATAATTTGTTTGGATTTATAAATATATTGGAAGAATGTAAGAAAATTATTTTGGGATCCTTTTATGACTTTAAAATTTGCATTTGGTTTTACAAACAAATGGTTTTTTATGTTTACAACATGTTTTGGCCCGAGTTGCCGGAAAATGGACCATTTCACATTCTTATAAAAATGGGTGTGTTTTTAATATGTCACTGATTCTCGCTCAAATTTACCCAAGAGAAGAAGGTAAGACGGTCCTTGTAGTTTAGCTTGGGTTATCGAATCCACAGAGACCTAAGAAGAAACCTATAGACACATACATTCTATGGACTGTTTTCGGCTATGAAGTGGCCAACTTGTATTTATTTTGGATGGGTTTGAAATATATCTAATAGATTTAAGTGAATTCAATTTAAAATAATGGGTTTATCCTAGGTTATCGCTCGGGGTGGATTAGACGTATTTCCTTTTTAATGATTTCAATTTCTTATATTTGAGATGGGTTCATTTAAGGAGATAAAACAACATCATCACTTACTGGTTTAATGCCTACAGCCTTTAATACTAATCACCTATACATTTTAAGGATCAAAGTTTTGAGCACTTCAAGTTAAAGGTTCGTATTAGCACTTGAAGTGTGTGGCCTTAAATTCAACAAGGACGATGGAGTTTAAAAACCATCAAATAAAAATCTCAATTAAAGAAGTGATTATACATTAATGAGGTGATAAATAACATCCAATTCAGTACCTTTCTACTCCCTTGGATCAAACCATAAGTGGGTTAGCCCTCCATTGATCCCATGGTTTCAATGGAAGCGGAAAGTATACTCATGAGGGAGGAAATGGAAAAGTAAAAAAAACGCAATAAAATAACACTCACTCCACCGTTGTGTGATAATCTCACAGGGTTTGGTATGAACAAGTTCACAACTTGAACCAACGGTATCAAAGTGATAAGTATAAGAATATAATAATAAGAGAATAAGAACTTTTATTAAGAAACAAGGATGAATTAAGACAACTTACATGTGAAGGAAGAACATTACAAAGAGAAATTGGTAGCATAACATTAAGATGAAAACAAGCTCAAAGATTATCAACTCCTCCACCAAAACTACCTTAAATAGGAATTTTGGAAGCCTTTGGTCGAGCCTACAACAGTACAAAGAATCCCACTTGATTATGGTAGGCCTAGTGTGGTGGAAAGTTTGTGGAAAGAAGACTTTTCACCCTTGACCCGAAAAGGCATCCAGCTTTCATGCACCGAACATACGCGCCTGAAACACCTTCTATATGGACGAATTTGGGTGTGCCATAAAAAACTTAAATTAATCTAGGGATGTCCCCTAACAGCCCGTAAAATCTAAGCCCAAAAGGAGTTATGTTTTTCGAGATATGGTTTAATTGGTGGGATGTTTTTCTGGGCCGCAGAATCTGGCCCAGAATTTTATCTCTAACTTGGAGCGCCTAAATTGACACCATGGAGGCCGAATTATCATTGAATAATAAAGAGTGATTTGTTCCTAGACATGTCTTCTATCAATACACGAAATATGGGGTTAATTGGGCCTTTATTTTGGGCCCCACAGTCTCATCAGTGGGATGGTGTCCAATCTGCCTTCTTCAGAATTTCTTCCTTTCATTGCCAAATATCTCCATCATCCTCCATGAATTCTCCATTGATCCCTGAATGAAACATGTTAATATTGGAGTGTAGATAAATTTCCAAAAATATCAAATTAAAATATGTATAATTAGATGAATCATTTGGTACTTAAAATGATGTTAAAAAATGTACCACATAATAGTGCATTTTAAGAAGGTATTACAATCATAACGTGAAATGATGTTCAAAGTGTAAAATGCACTAAAATGGTGTTTATGAATAATAAAGAACATGAATATTATAAATATTAAAAATTAATATTAGCCTCATTTAGTGGCTAATCACACCCCCCAACTTGAGTTTTGCTAGTCCCGAGCAAAATATATCTCAACAATATGAAATTCGAATTCCCTTTTCCAAAAACATTTTAATACACAATGATCACCAAAAAACCATATACCAAACAATCATGAATCCCATCAAAATATTTTAATAAAAGATAGTTTCATAAGCAGATCCCAATCCCAAGCTCATTCCTTTGTTCAAATTCATTTCCATATTTCATCCAATATCAATTAGGTATGAGGATGTGTTGTACATCACAATAGACATGGGGTTCATCTTTATTCATGGGGGAAATGACAGAAGCGCTAGGTGGAATCACATTTCAATATTAAGATGAGTATTCAATTTTTTTGTATTATATATTTTTTCATTTTTTTTTCTTGTTGTTTTTTTTTGTTTTTGCAATTTCTCCATGGTAATTGAAGTTGCACTCAAAAGAGTCAACCCCTGTAGCGAGACTTTGCCGATGACTCCCAGGCTCAAAGACCTTAGGGAACCAAGTGAAGCCCACATACTCTGGAATCATCTCGAGTTAACTCAGTCAAAAACAAATTCAAATTACCAAAAATAGAGATAAAATTACTAACTCTGGGCCAGACAACTATGGAGTCACGATCCCCAAGTGCCGAAAGCCACGCATTAGGTCATTTCATTTCTCTACGCACAATTTTTTTTAATACTCATATTAAACTAAAATGATCACCAAACCTATGATATTTATTTAGGGGACCCCATGAACTCAAACTAATACCCCACTATCCAAGGGACGTGCATTGTGATCTTTTTTTTATTTGGATGAAAATATAAACGATGAAATATCACATTGGACTGCCACACTTTCCAAAATCTATGCTCATGAAATTATACAAGGATTAAAATCAGAATCAGGGCATACTAAATTATTTGATATTCAGTTTCAAAGTGTGCAATGTGTATTACCATGTTCAAAGTTAATGGAATTTTTCCTTCCATTTACACTTTTTTTTTTCAAATCATTTATCATTTTTTTTTACACAAAAGCATTTTTTATTTTATCTCCCCCCCAACTTAAAATAACACTGTACCCAGTGTTTGAAGAAATGAAAATTTAGAAGGAGTAGAGGCAGATAATGGAAGTTCAAAAAGTAAATTGAAACTGAGGATCATGGAATGAAATCACCTGGTGGTTGAAGTTGAAAATCTTGTTGCTCCCTTTTAATCCTTGATATCCATGTCCCTTGCAGAGTTCCCTAGTAGAGAATGGAAAAAAAATGAACAAAACAAAACAAAACAATATATATATATATAATAAAGAAAGTAAAATATAAGTATATATATATAATAGAATAAACTGATGATACATTGTCTTCATTTTAAATTTCTGGGTAAGGTATTACTCAAGGATCACACCACGTGACATAGATGAATATGGTGCTCCCCTTTCATACCCATCCATACTCATAATAGAAGAACAGGTCAACAGTCTATTTTTTTTATTTTTAAATATCAAAATTATTCATTAATCCTATTTAAAATATAAAGTTGATTAAAACAACAAAATGATTGGAAACATAAAAACCATGGGTTGCCTCCCATGCAGCGCTTTGTTTAACGTCGTTAGCCCGACATGGACCCCCTAACTTACCCAATACCAATTTTCAACATTTTAAAGACCCAATATTTCTCTACTTCTACATTATTGAGATTGATTCTTTGTTTATAATTTGTGTGTTGTACAAACCTATGTTCTATAATGAGTGGGGAAATCTGAGTAATTTCAAAAATGGTTGATCCAGTTTCCTCTGTTGTTTTTCTTAAGACATCGATGATCATCCCAACTTTTATTGTTTCAATAGAAGAATGACTTACAACTGAAAGGTCATGGTTATACCCTATGAAGGGATATTTGAGTGGGGAAGGAAGGATAATAATTTTTAGCTCGGGTTGGATAGGACATTCAGACACAGGTCGAGATTTTAAATCCAACTCTGTTTCATTTTCCATATTTCTCAACAAAATTGGTTCCTTATTAATATAGGATTAAACCACAAAATTTGAACGATCAGTGTCCGGAATGGGTATGGACTCAAATTTTGTAATTTCTCCCAATGGTTCAGTAATTTTTGGTTCTGAAAAATTAGCAATGGGGAAATATTCAGTATATTCAATCCACGATGTCAAATTTCCATCTTGTGAATACAAAAAATTAGTTTCCTATTTATTTAAACACCCATAAATAATTCTTGATCCTCCTCATCTTCCCCAAATCTCAAGGTTTTCTCTTCAGTAAATTAATGAGAGGTTTGTGGGAAACTAGACACTTCACATAAGGTTATGGAAGGAACGATTTGTTTAGGGATGGGTTCCTCATAAGTATTAATGATTTGTAGTTCTAATCTCAATGATGAACCCTCAAAATTCATTATCTCCATTTATTGACAAATTTTTTCAAGTAATGGTTGTGGATCATGGTGGGTAAGGGGTTGAGAAAGATGTTCAATTCCATGTGGATAATTAAGTTGTTGGAATTGCACCGGAGGGTGTTCAGATTGGCTTTGTGAGGATTGAAACTCATTATATATTGGGATTTTTTATGGATCATAGGAGTAAAAACATTTTGGTTCATTAGGTTGTTGATGATCCCACCAATAGAAATTAGGATGGTCGTTGTACATCACACTTGGTGTGGAGTGATCAAAGTAAGGAGAGGTTCCCCGTGTTTGGATTTTTTCAAAAGGGTTTTCCATAGAAGTGAGGGGGTGAGAACATAGAAGAGGGATGAAAAAAAGGATGATAATGTCTAAGATAACTTACTTAGGTCCCCGGCAACGGTGCCAAAATTTAATTCTCGCTCAAATTTACCCAAGAGAAGAAGGTAAGACGGTTCTTGTAATTTAGCTTGGGTTATCGAATCCACAGAGACCTAAGAAGAAACACTACTGGAAATAATGGCATTTGCGACGGGGCATTTGCGTCGGGATCCCGTCGCTAAAAGGCTTTTGCGACAGGGGTCCATCGCAAATAGCCCGTTACGGAAAACAGCATCGCAACAACAATTATTTGCGACGAGCCCGTCGCTAAAAGTATTAGTTGCGACGGCGATCCTTCCCATCGCAAATAGTAGTCCGTATATTTATAAAAACTTTTTTAAAAAGTAATTGCGACGGACCCGTCGCAATTACTATTTTAAAAAAATTTAAAAAAATATTAATAAATTGTTTTAATTAATATAATAATAATACGAATTATTCCTAATTATTGGTAATTATTCCTAATTATTACGAATTATTGGTAATTATTGGTAATTATTGGTAATTATTACTAATTATTGGCAATTATTTCTAATTATTACTAATTATTGGTAATTATTACTAATTATGACTAATTATTGGTAATTAGTGATAATTATTACTAATTATTACTACTTATTGGTAATTATTGGTAATTATTACTAATTATTGGTAATTGTTGGTAATTATTACTAATTATTGGCAATTATTGGTAATTATTACTAATTATTACGAATTATTACTAATTATTACTAATTATTACTAATTATTGGTAATTATTACTAATTATTGATAATTATTACGAATTATTACTAATTATTGGTAATTATTGGTAATTATTGGTAATTATTGGTAATTATTACTAATTATTGGTAATTATTACTAATTATTACTAATTATTGGTAATTATTATTAATTATTACTAATTATTGGTAATTATTGGTAATTATTTCTAATTATTACGAATTATTGGTAATTATTACTAATTATTACTAATTATTGGTAATTAGTGATAATTATTACTAATTATAACTAATTATTGGTAATTATTGGTAATTATTACTAATTATGGGTAATTATTGTTAATTATTACTAATTATTGGTAATTATTGGTAATTATTACGAATTATTGGTAATTATTACTAATTATTGCTAATTATTGGTAATTATTACTAATTATTACTAATTATTGGTAATAATTGGTAATTATTACTAATTATTACTAATTATTGGTAATTATTACTAATTATTGGAAATTATTACTAATTATTGGTAATTATTGTTAATTATTGGTAATTATTGGTAATTATTGTTAATTATTCCTAATTATTGGTAATTATTCCTAATTATTGGTAATTATTCCTAATTATTGGTAATTATTCCTAATTATTGGTAATTATTTTTAATTATTGGTAATTATTCCTAATTATTGGTAATTATTCCTAATTATTGGTAATTATTCCTAATTGTTGGTAATTATTCCTAATTATTGGTAAATATTGACAATTATTTGCAATTCTTGGTAAATATTGGTAATTATTGGAAAAAATATTGACAAATATTGACAAATATTGGGAATTATTGAATATTGGGAATTATTAGTAATTATTAGTAATTATTACTAATTATTGGTAATTATTATAAATTATTACTAATTAATGTTAATTATTTCTAATTATTATTAATTAATTCAAATTAATTTTAATTTTTCATAATTACTGCTAATTAATTGTAATTACAGCTAACTATTTTAAATTAATTAGTGTTTAATTGTCTCTAATTACTGTTAATTATTAATACTTATTCATAATTATTTCTAATTAGAAATCAGAAAAAAAAATTCTAAAAATTTAAACTAAAAAAATATAATAAATAAAATAAATATTAAATTAAAATTCAGATTAAAACCTTAAACTTGATGTCAATGTCGAGCCGTTGTAATTGTAGAACACCACCAACAGAATCCTCAAAGTCGGAAAAAAAAATTTACAACTGAAAGTCGTAAAAGATTCAGAGTGAAAAAATTGGAACGGTTGAGAGTTGAGAGTGGGAAAATTATAAGGGTTGGCAGTATTTATAGGTTGGATTAATCGCGACGGGCTTTTTTGCGACGGAAAACCCGTCGTAAATAACGATATTTGCGACGGGACCCGTCGCAAATAACCCTGACCGCATTTAATTTTTGGCGGCATTAAAACAGTTATTTGCGACGGGGCCCATCGCAAAAAACCCCTGCTGTCGGGGTATTTGCGACAGGGTTCTATCCCCGTCGCAACTAACCCTGACCGCATTTAATTATGGGCGGCATTAAAAACGTTTATTTGCGACGGGACCCGTCGCAAATAACCCCTGCCGCCTGGGTATTTGCGACGGGGATAGAACCCCGTCGCAAATAACCTTCACGCGGTTTGGCGCGCATTTCGCGCCAAACTATTTGCGATGGGTAAAAAAACCCGTCGCAAATAACAGATTATTTGCGACGGGAATAGTTGCCCGTAGCAAATACTCCTTTACGAAAGGTATTTGCAACAGGAATAATTCCCGTCGCAAATACCCCGTCGCTATTAACCATTTTTCCCGTAGTGAAACCTATAGACACATACATTCTATGGACTGTTTTCAGCTATGAAGTGACCAACTTGTATTTATTTTGGATGGGTTTGAAAGATATCTAATAGATTTAGTTGAATTCAATTTAAAAGAATGGGTTGATCCTAGGTTATCGCTCGGGGTGGATTGGACGTATTTCCTTTTTAATGATTTCAATTTCTTATATTTGAGATGGGTTCATTTAAGGAGATAAAACAACATCATCACTTACTGGTTTAATGCCTACACCATTTAATACTAATCACCTATTCATTTGAAGGATCAAAGTTTTGAGCACTTCAAGGTAAAGGTTCGTATTAGCACTTGAAGTGTGTGGCCTTAAATTCAACAAGGACGATGGAGTTTAAAAACCATCAAATAAAAATCTCAATTAAAGAAGTGATTATACATTAATGAGGTGATAAATAATATCCAATCCATCCCCTTGCTACTCCCTTGGATCAACCCATAAGTGGGTTAGCCCTCCATTGATCCCATGGTTTCAATGGAAGCGGAAAGTAGACTCATGAGGGAGGAAATGGAAAAGTAAAAAAAACGCAATAAAATAACAATCACTCCACCGTTGTGTGATAATCTCACAGGGTTTGGTATGAACAAGTTCACACTTTGAACCAACGGTATCAAAGTGATAAGGAGAAGAATAGAATAATAATAGAAGAAGAACTTTTATTAAGAAACAAGGATGAATTAAAACAACTTACATGTGAAGGAAGAACATTACAAAGAGAAATTGGCAGCATAACATTAAGAAGAAAACAAGCTCAAAGATTATCAACTCATCCACCACCACTGCCTTAAATAGGCATTTTGGAAGCCTTGGGTCGAGCCTCCAACAGTACAAAGCATCCCACTTGATTATAGTAGGCCTAGGGTGGTGGAAAGTTTGTGGAAAGAAGACTTTCCACCCTTGACCTGAAAAGACATCCATCTTTCATGCACCGAACAGACGCGCTTGAAACACCTTCTAGATGGCCGAATTTGGGTGGGACATATAAGACTTAAATTAATATTGGGATTTCCCCTACCAGATTGTAAAATCTCAGCCCAAAAGGAGTTATGTTTTTCGAGATATGGTTTAATTGGTGGGCTGTTTTTCTGGGCCGCAGAATCTGGCCCAGAATTTTATCTCTAACTTGGGACGCCTAAATGGATACCATGTAAACCGAATTAGCATTGGATCCTGAAGAGTGATTTGTTCCTAGACATGTCTTCTAGCATCCCACGAAATTTGGGGTTAATTGCGCCTATATTTTTGGCCCCACGGTCTTATCAGTGGGATGGTATCCAATCTGCCTTCTCCAGAATTGCTTCCTTTCATTGCCAAATATCACCATCATCCTCCATGAATTCTCCATTGATCCCTGAATGAAACATGTTCATATTGGAGTGTATATCAATTTCCAAAAATATAAAATTAAAATATGTATAATTAGATGAATCATTTGGTACTTCAAATGATGTTAAAAAATGTACCACATAATAGTGCATTTTAAGAAGGTATTACAATCATAATATGAAATGATGTTCAAAGTGTAAAATGTACTAAAATGGTGTTTATTAATAACAAAGAACATGAATATTATAAATATTAACAATGAATATTAGCCTAATTTAGTGGCTAATCAGTCACCTGAGTGTTTTAAGGGATTTATGAATGTGGTTTTATTCTTTAAATGGTGTGTACACACCTCATTAATAAAATTTAAATGCATAACTTTGTCAAATGTTAGTTTTTTGAAAATATTTAATGGCCTGTTTGGCCTTTCCTAAAAATGAAGAATGAGTGTTTTACTTGTATATACCAAGTTGTGCAATTGGGATTGTTTTATGTTCCTTGAAATGATTTTATTAAATGTTTTTAGGGAAGAAAAATATGGTTTGTTATGTTTTTGATGTGTGTTTATAATTGAAAGTGTGTTTTTGAATGAGTTTTATGTGCAAAGCCTCAATACACTC
Organism: Viscum album; assembly: GCA_963277665.1. Lineage (NCBI taxonomy): Eukaryota > Viridiplantae > Streptophyta > Magnoliopsida > Santalales > Viscaceae > Viscum > Viscum album. Next base: position 709,441,182 of record OY728167.1, on the reverse strand, counting down.
CTTGAAATTGTCTTACGAAATTATTTAGTGGTTTGTTGATTTGTGAAAGAAATTTGAAGAATGTTTGTGGGATGTTTGTGTGTTTATGGTTTGGGAATGGGATTTTTATGTGAAATTTGTATTTGATAATATGTGTAACTTGATTGAGCACTAAAGGGAATCCCATGTATCTAGGTGGGCGGACGTGTACTAGTATGCTAGTGATCGTGTGGGGTTTGGCCCCTGTTTCACGTAGCAAGTTTGACGATGACAAAACTAACTAGACTATGATGATGATGATGTTGGGGGACCACTGGGTTATGGGTATTCTTCCTAATAGTGGCTCGTGTTTATGAGAACAGATATTTATTATGGTTACTTTCACCTAGATATGAGGTACCTGGGGCTCACAACTGACTAGTGCCTAGGAGTGTTCCAGTGACTTGTTCTCGTTGGATATTTTGTACTCATTGTAGGCATACGATGTGTTTTTTTGGTAAATTCAGTAGTGTGTGTGATTTATTTAAAAGTTAAAATTCTTTAAAGCATACCTCTTGAAAACTATTTTCGTTTTGAAGTTGCACCGCATCGAAAGTTGTTACTCGCATTTTTGTTTATAAAACATGCAAGTTTTTGTCTGGTAATTTTTTTATAGAATGGGACCTCATTTGGAAGACATAACTTTATATTTTTATTTAAAACATGAAATATATGTTTCTTTTATTTTAAAGGATGTACATTGGGAATAGAATATCAAGCTAACCTAGCGAGTTTTAATACTCACACCTATAGACTTCTTCTATTTTTAGCCCTTGTGCAGGTTTCAACTTGAGTTTGATCGCCTTGGAAGATGTGTGATAATTTTGTTGGAGAGTGACTAGAGGGTTCACATGGAGTTAGTTGGTTACCGGGTTTGGTCAGTTGAGTTGTTGGATTAGTTGTACTTTTAGTTTCTTGTACAAATAATCTTCAGTTTAATTTTTATATAAATGTATTTTGGGCTGTCCATTTCTTTCTTCTGTTTGTTTGACTGTTCTTATATGGGAAAAAAAATTCCATTGTGTACTCTATTGATTCCCTTGGTGCTTGTATCCATCCCGGGAGGATCGGGAACGCCTCTCGGGACTTGTCGCGGGATGTCCTGGGTGATCGGTTCAGGGTCGACTTGGACTGGTTCGTGACAAAATGGTATCAGAGGAGGTCGACTCTTAGCATACCTTTCTTTTTAAAGATCCCTTGTTATTTTGGGGATGTCAAGGTAGATGGAGTAGTATTTTTGGGACTTGAGGGGTAAGTGCAGGAAGAGTGTCGTGAACTCTTTATCGTTATAATCCTTGGGTTTCCATGGGAAGTCCGGTTTTATTAGTGTCCTTTGTTCGTGTTGATTGATTGTTGTTGGGATACAACCAGGGGAGTCTAACTAATGGCCTCCGTGAGCTCGTAGGGCCTGGAAAGCCATGTGGAGCTGGGGAATGGTCCTAATAAGTCTCTCTGTGTTGGTGTAGTGTTTGACATATGGCCACCAACCATAAGGTCAAGTCACCCACCGACCTAGTTCCCTTTTTTTTGGGTCTCTTGAACCTTTATTGAATTCTGAATTTTTGTTTTGAAAATCCTTGTGTGAGAATTGTGGAAATGGGTTTTGAAGGAAGTATTGGATTTTGAAAAGTGAAAAAGGGGGGTTTCAAAAATTAAATATAATAATAGTTTTAGAATGTTGTGTTTTTCTGAAAAAAAATTTGGAGGGAAGTGGAAATGATTTAACGGGATTGGATTATCCATATTCTAAACTTGTGGTTTGTTGGAATAAAATGTTTTGAAATTGTGAATCATTTTAAGGTGATTATGAATCATTGTTTTAAATGGGGTATTTTGGGATGTTAAAAAGTTTTTGAATCAGATAAATTAGTTTTGAAAATTGGTTTTGATTGGTTGGTGTTTTCCTAGAAAGGGTATTGGTCTCAATGGACCTCGGATTATGAAAATATACCTTTCTAAATTTTAAAATAATGGGAAGGGGTTGTTTGGAGTGGCTCGGTTATTTTAAAAATTGTTAAAAATGAAAAGGGGTATGTTTTTAAGCAAATGGTTCTTAATTAATTGTGTTTTTTTGTTAAATATGAAAAGGGTTTTTGACTTGGTTGTTGGTGTTCCTTTTGAAGGTAAATGATTTTTGAAATGATGTTGTTTTGTTTTAGCCTTTGGTGTTTTCATGGGTGCTCACATGCATGGTTTTATTGATATCCGGAAGGATGGCCTATATGGAATGGTCGTTGGGTGCCTGGGGTGGCATAGAAATGTGCATGTGGTTGAGACTTGATGAAACACCATTGGTGAATGTGGAAACCCACCAAGTTAGTTTGTTTTTCAAAAGTGTTTTGAGATGGAAAATTGTGGCCTTTTTTAAACCAATGGTTATGTGGCTTGATTTTTATATGTCTTAGAAGAGTTTTTTTATTCATTAAGCTTACTTGTGATCTAGAAGTCATAATATTATTGTATCTTGAGATGAGATCTTGTTGGTGGCTCGATTTTGGAGTAATGCTCATTGGGTTCCTAAAGATGTGTTTGATGTTGTGATGTTGCCATGGATTGTTCTCCGTTGGAAATATTTCTAGCTGATCAACCTAAGGATTAATTTTAAATGTTAAATCCACCTCTTTGGATGATTCCTCAGCCTATTTTTTGGAATAGAGAGCTGTTTGGGATCGATTAAAAGTGCTTCTAGGTCATGATAATTAGTTTGGACATAGTAGTTGTGTTTCGGTGATGTTGATGTGTCTCGCTGTATTACTTGTCTATTCTACCCCTCGTTCGGAGTGAGACAAAATTTTGATATGTATCTATGAGTTCTTATTTACATGAAGTTTTTTTGGGTGAGAAAGTTAGTTCTTTTGAGTGGTGTGATCCTTATCACCTGACTACGGTGCAACAGATGCTTCAAGAATCAGGGCTCCAACCATAGGCCTCGGAGTGAAGCTTTTCACGGAGTTAGGAAATCGCCAGAGGTGTGGAGTGATCGATTAGGATCCTACCTCCTCTGTTTTGGTAAGTTAGTTTCTGTGTAAATTTTTTGGTTCCTCGTTTCTTTGAATTTCCCGTTGTCACAACAAGTGTGGTGGACTTACCCCTCACACAGTGTCTATGGTTATGCCTTCATGGATGTGGGTTTTAAATCAATGTCCATGTGTGGACCACCTGTGAAAATACAGTGCAGTCATGGTGTTACCTATTCATAGGTGGAGAGTTTTGGGTATTCCCTTTATTTTTTGGTTTCAGTGGCCAAATTATTGGGTCCCCTTCAATCTCATCCCCAAGTGGTGGGGGTCCAGATCTGGGCTGAAAGTGTTGGCCCAGTTGTTGTCCCCTCCGTTCAGGAGTGGGTGGTTTATATGTTAATTTTGTAACGCTATTAACTTGGTATTGTTGGTTTTTGAAGGATATTTTTGTTGGGATTGTGTGATTGAGGCCAAATTCTAGCTCATGTTGAATTCTTGTCTGTTCATTGCTAGTTGGTTTCTAATAGTGGGGAGACCCACCATGGGTATCATGGATTTTCATCCTAACAACATTTCTAGGGATAGTTGTTTCTTAATGGTGGGGATTACATTAGGTAATACCCTGTAATATTTGGTTTTTGTGAGTGCTCTTTGGTTTGGGTGATGGTTGGGTTCATTAGGAGAAGGCCCAACAATCTGGTTCTTGGCTTGGTTGTGGAGGTGGTGGCTTGATATTTCCAATGATTTTCCGAAAGTGGTTGTGAGTAGTGTTTTTTTTAGCAATAGGATTAACATAAATTAATGGTTGATGATATATAATTTTCAAGATAGGCTGGATCATGTTGATAGGTAATCCTTAGGTGTTGATTTTTCATCCGGAAAGTGTTATGGCTTTCCGGGGGCGGAAAGCTTTAATGGTGGGGAGAATTGTCACACCCGGTTTTTTTATCTTTGTTTTGATTTGGTCCATTGGAAATCCCAATCCTTTTCATGGGTATTTTGTGAGATGAATCTTGAGTTTTTAAGTTTCATATATGTCTAATCACCCAAATTATGGTTCCCCATTTCTTGTTTAGGAGTTTTTTAAGAAAGGGTGGTTACATCATGATTTGGGCCAACCGTGAGCCCATTTCCAGTAAAAAAAACCAAAATTGTTTTTTTATAACTCCTTTGTTTTTTATCATTTTTCACCCATTACACTTCACAAATTCCATATACTGACATATTAAAACTTCATTATCCTTTCTAACCCCATATAAATTCATAAGCATGGTGAATTGGGGTTACTTATTTAGGTATTGGGCCAGCACATGGGCACATTTCCTGTTTTAAAAAAATATTTGTTTCTTTTATATATAATTAAATTTTTAATATTTTTCATAGATTCCACATCCCCCTCGAATAAAATACCCCTATCCTCACCCTCATTATCTATTTACCCTATTTGGAGCTCATATGTGTCGCAGATTAGGGCGAAAGTTCTCAGGTTACCTCAAATCTATCAGAATTGATAAGGTAAATTGTTTTATACATAACTCATTCAATTAATGATATTTTTCAAAAAACATATTCTTTCCCTAGTTCTTCCAGACATTATGAGACTATCCAAGATGTTTCATCCCATTCTCGTGTCTCTAGGGGTGTAGAGCTAGTGGAATACGAAGATTTTTCTAGTGGAAAAGGTTAGATTCCATCTCCTTTATCCTCCCTCTTCTTCCTCCTTTCATTATTTATTGGTTTTATAATCTCCCCTAGTCATGATAAACCTAGGTTTCTATTATTCCATGGTTTTTTATGGATTTTATATTCATTTAGGTCTGGTCTTCATAGTTTTAGGGTTTATAAACCCGTGACGGGTGATTTCGGCTGTGCGTTTCCATTACGCCAAGGATTTGAGGTAGGATATCCCTTGCACAAACCTTTATCATTTATGTTTCATCATTTTAATTCTAATATGATATTTTTTATATGATATGTGATGCTTTGAAACTTTGGTTCTAAAGGTTTTGTGTGCAAATTATGTTTTATTACTTATTTTGTTAAAAATATAGTTGTTTTGTTATAAATTTGCACTCCTCTTGTTTGAGAAATAATTCCATGAGGTTTTTCACTTGGTTTATGGTATTTTGAATATGTATCAGTATCTTTAATAACTTTATGGCATGAAAATTGTGTTTTATCCCTTTTTAAGTGCTTAACATAAGTAGTTTTTTTAAAGAGTGCATGTCATGTGTTCGGTAAATTGCATGGTTGGATTTTATGTGTCTAGTGCAATTTAAAATAATTTGTTTGGATTTATAAATATATTGGAAGCATGTAAGAATATTATTTTGGGATCATTTTATGACTTTCAAATTTGTATTTGTTTTTACAAAAAAATGGTTTTTTTACAACATGTTTTGGCCTGAGTTGCCGGAAAATGGCCTGTTTCACATTCTTATAAAAATGGGTGTGTTTTGAATATGTCACCTGAGTGTTTTAAGGGATTTATGAATGTGGTTTTATTCTGTAAATGGTGTTTACACACCTCCTTAATAAAATTTAAATGCATAACTTTGTCAAATGTTAGTTTTGAGAAAATGTTTAAAGGCCCGTTTGGCCTTTCCTAAAAATGAAGAATGAGTGTTTTACTTGAATATACCAAGTTGTGCAATTGGGATTGTTTTATGGTCCAAGAAATGATTTTATTAAATGTTTTTAGGGCTTCCAAATATGGTTTGGTATGGTTTTTGTAACGACCCGAAATTTTGAATAAATCTTGTTTCCTAATTTCATGTGTTATTTTTTTTATACTCAAAAAAAATGTTTTATTTGATAAACATGATTATAAATAAAATGAGACCATTGGTTTTTGAGTGTTATATGACCATCGGTCAATATGACCACCGTGAACAAAATGTTTTGATTATTGTCTCTAAATTTAAGTAATCTTGGTTAATTATTATAGAAAGAAGATTTGATGGCCTCACCTAGTAGCCTTGGGCCGATCGAAGCCCATCTAACAGAGATTGGGAAGGAGGTAGCACCATTGGGCTTTGCTCTGGACCAAATCCAAGCCGAACTTCATCATGTGAAGCTAGAACGGAATCGCCTTCGCGAGAAGTTCAAACTGATAGAAATTACTACTCGGGCAATGTTGACTGAGCCGCCCCAAAATTCTATCACCCTAGCACACCTTACTCTTAGGTCCTATGCTGGTATTATAAGGGGTTATGTAACGAGACCGTAATTGCCTTGTGTAATCTTTTTTTTATAAAAATTTGGATTTCTTCTTATGATGATGTTTATGAATTTTCAAATGACCGGATAAATATTGAATGCATATTTTTGATGAATTTTAGAAAAAGGATATTTTAAAAATGGTTGTGTAAACCTTAAATAATTAAAAATGTGTAATGATTTTCGAAAAATGGTCTTCTACAATTATGTTCAGTACGAAATTTAGAGTCTAATAAGATCAACTTGATTTTTGATGAATAGTAAATTATGAATAGTGATTTTATGATTAGGATTAGTAATATGACCAAATGGATTAGTAATCTCACTTAAAGAAAGTTTTAATATAATTTAGACACCTAGGTTAAGTAATGTGATTCAATAAAATGGTTAAATAACGGTTTCATAAATTAATATTCAAGTATTAGTTTTTTCGGATGAATAGTGTTTTTTTAATTAAAAATTTAATTAAAAATAATTAGAAAATTATTTTTATAAAAATGACTTTATTTTTGAACTCAGAGCATCGATATTATGTTAAGGTAATTTTTGGGGATTTTTCTGAAAAAAGTGAATTTTTGATGAATAGTGTTTTTATTTAAAAATTAAATTAAAAATATTTAGAAAATTATTTTTATAAAATGGATTTCATTTTTGAAATCAGAGCATTGATATTTGGTTAAGGTGAAATTTTGGGGTTATTCTGAGAAAGTTGAATTTTCAGTGAATAGTAAAAATACAGTTTTAGGGTTTCAGTATGTTTAATGACATCATAATGGTGTAATGATGATGTCATGAGATCTTTTGAGGGTTGGCCGGCCAAGGGTGATGAATTATTGTTTTGGGGGCCCCATGTGGCCTAACTCCATGATAAATGCCAAGGGAGATCACATGGGTTTGAGAAAAGCACATGTGAGGTGTCCCTTGGCCATTAATGCTTTGTCCCCTCACTTTACCCACCCTTTCCTCCCTTAGTTTTCACTCCCAACTCTCCCCCAACGAAGTTCTGGTCTTCTTACCTTCCAAGGAGTCCTCCCAAGGTGCCCACAATCCCTCAAGGTCCAATCCTTTGAGTTTCAAGAGTCAAGTTTTAAGGTAAGGGATCCGACCCCTCTCTTTCTTTTCAAGTAATCTCTTTTATGTCTTTTCTTTTATACTCCATGTTATTATGTTGGAGGATGTTCTTTTATATTCCTCCTATTGCCTATTTCATGTTCATATGATGAGAGACCCCCCCTTGCTCTCATCAATTCTTTTTAAGAATGTTTAAGTGGCGCCGTTAGGCTGCCGAATTTTTAAGGGATTCTTTCACCTTCCTCGTTTTCAAGTTCTATTTTCATTCAAGTCTTTCATGTTCCTTTTTGTTATATTGGGGTATGATATCTATATATATCATACTGGACTCTTATGTTCATATGATGAGAGACCCCATTTGATCTCTTCAATTCAGTATTTTGATGTCTTAAGTGGCGCCGTTAGGCTGCCGAATTTTTAAGTGGTTCTTCACCCTTCTCGTTTTGAAGTTCTACTTTCATGTCAATTCTTTCAAGTTCCTTTATATTATGTTGGGGTATGATCTCTATATCTATCATACTGGACTCTTATGTTCATATGATGAGAGACCCCATTTGATCTCTTCAATTCAGTATTTTAATGTCTTAAGTGGCGCCGTTAGGCTGCCGAATTTTTAAGTGGTTCTTCACCCTTCTCGTTTTGAAGTTCTACTTTCATGTAAATTCTTTCAAGTTCCTTTATATTATGTTGGGGTATGATCTCTATATCTATCATACTGGACTCTTATGTTCATATGATGAGAGACCCCATTTGATCTCTTCAATTCAGTATTTTGATGTCTTAAGTGGCGCCGTTAGGCTGCCGAATTTTTAAGTGGTTCTTCACCCTTCTCGTTTTGAAGTTCTACTTTCATGTCAATTCTTTCAAGTTCCTTTATATTATGTTGGGGTATGATCTCTATATCTATCATACTGGACTCTTATGTTCATATGATGAGAGACCCCATTTGATCTCTTCAATTCAGTATTTTGATGTCTTAAGTGGCGCCGTTAGGCTGCCGAATTTTTAAGTGGTTCTTCACCCTCCTCGTTTTGAAGTTCTACTTTCATGTCAATTCTTTCAAGTTCCTTTATATTATGTTGGGGTATGATCTCTATATCTATCATACTGGACTCTTATGTTCATATGATGAGAGACCCTATTTGACCTTTTCAATTCAATTTTGTTGAAGTTTAAGTGATGCCGTTAGGCTGCCGAATTTTCACAAGAGAAATCTTGTTTTGTTTTCTTCCTTTCATGTTCTTCATTTCATATGGTATATTTTCAAATTTCATTACCATGTTCATAAATCCCTTATATTTTGTCCCTCTACTGTATGATGGGTCATTTATGAATGTTTGACCCATGTCCCCTCTTTTCTCAATGTTTTCTAAAACCTTGTAACATAGCCGTTATGCTGCAGAATTTTCCCCTCAAAATGCCTCTCTCTTTTCTCAAAAATTATTTTTATGTTATAAAGTGAATACTCAAAGCTCTTATTTCTACAAGGGTATTCACATATACAACAAAATGTTCCATTTTAAATTCTGGGATTTACATACATGAGACCCGCTTCCCTTTCCGTGGGTTTAAAGTGCCGTAAAGATCATGTCATTAAAGCAGTTTTTAAAATGTTATGATTATGAAATGAAACCCATTTATTTTATGCTATATGGGTTATTTATGAAATGTTTGATGATGATATATGTGGCTCACATGATAATAAAGGCAAATTTAAGGGTGCGCCCTGATAGCGCTCCAATGCATTGGGTAAAGACTTAATCTCTAGAGATGACCATTTTAACGACGCCTTGGTGAATAACCTTGGTAATTTTTAACGACACCTTGGGGATGGACCTTGGTGAAACGAAACGATTGCCAATATTAAATGTTGCAGCCACATCTTCAAGTTATGAAAAAGTTTTATTTTTATGATATGCCTCATGATTTCATTTTCATGCCTTAAAGTTCTTTTCATGACTTTATTGATGTATCCCAAGTTCACATGTAAAATGTTTCACTTGTTTCCCTTGCTGGGCCTTCTGCTCACCCTTTCTTTTGATGTATGTCCCCAGGTTATGAGATTCAGAAATGAGCCTAGGGTGAACATGAGGAGAATCCTTTCAAGTTTTTAAGAAGAATTCTTTATGTTGTTTTCATGTTTTAAGTTCCTGGTTTCCAAGACACTAAACCTTAAAGATCCTCAGTTTTGTAAAATGTAATTGAAGTTTATGTGATAAAAAGGTGGGATGCTATAGTTGGTATCAAAGGATGGTTTAGTTATTTGTGGAAATTAGGATATGAAAACTCTAGGAGGAACCTTATAGAAAAGTTTAATATCGGAAATCTTCCTGGTATTTTGGTGAGTATTGAGTAAGGGGTTGCCAAGCAAATACATCCTTGTCTGGATACGAGCAGGTAGAGGTGGCTCTGGCACAGATGTACATAGGGGTAAAACCCGAAAACACCGCTTTGAGCTAGACTCGAACGGGAACTGGTACACGACAACGGGCCTTGCTGCACTCTTGGTTACGACACTCCCGGGGGATATGCTTTGGTAAATTCATAAGCTTGGTATGAACCATTATTAAAGGAACAAAGATAAAATAAAATAAAGATTCACATAAGAATATATGATCATGGATAACCTAGATGGGAACCTAGGGGATCACAAGTTAGGGTATACTTTTCTTCTACAAGTTATCCTTATATGCTTTAAGTTCCTTTTCATGATTATTGGTTAAGTATTTAAGCCTCTAATTATACTTTATCTTCTTAGTTAATGGTGGGAAATGGAATAACGTGTCCCAACAACCAATGTGATAGGAAATGCGACAATTTCCGTATTAATATGTCAAAGATGATTAGGGGATTAAAAGATGATTATTATTTTGGAAGGCGTTCACTATTTTGGGGACCCTATATGATCGAGGTAAATAGATTACTATAGTATTTTCATTGAGGAGTAAGGTTGACTTATATTTTGAAGAATAGATGAATTTAAGGTGGACTTATAGTAATTTAGGTTACTTTTGGGAATGATTAACCTATCTTGGGTAAAATATGTTTAGGTTAGCTACTTTTGTTATAAGGTGTTAGGAGTGGTTGATGTTGTCTGGAGATGAGCAATGAAGTTGTTTTGGAAGACTATGTTATCAAATCCTTCTTGTATTTGGGTTTCAATCTTAGTTTGGTTTATTTTGAGGAATTTTAAGGACCGTTATTTATAGAGTGGTCTATGATGAACGTTGGGTAGTACCATGGAACTTTGAAGATTTAAAAGTAGGTTCTATTCCTATGGGATTCTTTCTTTTTGAAGAGTTGTTTTACCTTAACCTTTCTGTTTTTGGGATAATGTTTAAAGATAGAAGAAATAGATAGTTAATCTTTTGTAGATTATGTGATTCTATAGAAGATGATTCTTGTGCTTTTATGAGACCAAGTGTTTTTGAATTCTCATCATTTGGAGAAAAGAATAGTGTTGGTAGGGACTTGTTAAAGGATGAAACTCTACTTGAAGGTAGGTATATTTTCTTATGTTTTTGTTCTTTGTAGTAAATGAAATCCTCAAAATTATGAAAAGAAACGTAAAACAAAAATGTTGTTGGTTTACGTTTCCTACTAGGTAATCAAAGGCCGTTTACACACATCATAAGTTTGGGATTTTCTCATGGTTAACTTTCTCCTAATCATGTTCTCTATCACTCTCTCTCAGAACTGACCCTTTGTTTTTTCCTCCATGTCCATGTTTTCCTACATGGAACCCGAGTGTGGGTTAACTCGGGTGACCTTTGTACTTCCTTTTCTTTCTTTTAAAGTAATGGTGTTACTGACTCTTTTTCCGATGTGGGACTTTCAATGAAATTTCAAAACCCAATTTAAAAAAAAAAAAAAAAAATTGCGAGGACGCAATTTCTTAAGGGGGGAAGATTGTAACGACCCGAAATTTTGAATAAATCTTGTTTCCTAATTTCATGTGTTATTTTTTTTATACTCAAAAAAAAATGTTTTATTTGATAAACATGATTATAAATAAAATGAGACCATTGGTTTTTGAGTGTTATATGACCATCGGTCAATATGACCACCGTGAACAAAATGTTTTGATTATTGTCTCTAAATTTAAGTAATCTTGGTTAATTATTATAGAAAGAAGATTTGATGGCCTCACCTAGTAGCCTTGGGCCGATCGAAGCCCATCTAACAGAGATTGGGAAGGAGGTAGCACCATTGGGCTTTGCTCTGGACCAAATCCAAGCCGAACTTCATCATGTGAAGCTAGAACGGAATCGCCTTCGCGAGAAGTTCAAACTGATAGAAATTACTACTCGGGCAATGTTGACTGAGCCGCCCCAAAATTCTATCACCCTAGCACACCTTACTCTTAGGTCCTATGCTGGTATTATAAGGGGTTATGTAACGAGACCGTAATTGCCTTGTGTAATCTTTTTTTTATAAAAATTTGGATTTCTTCTTATGATGATGTTTATGAATTTTCAAATGACCGGATAAATATTGAATGCATATTTTTGATGAATTTTAGAAAAAGGATATTTTAAAAATGGTTGTGTAAACCTTAAATAATTAAAAATGTGTAATGATTTTCGAAAAATGGTCTTCTACAATTATGTTCAGTACGAAATTTAGAGTCTAATAAGATCAACTTGATTTTTGATGAATAGTAAATTATGAATAGTGATTTTATGATTAGGATTAGTAATATGACCAAATGGATTAGTAATCTCACTTAAAGAAAGTTTTAATATAATTTAGACACCTAGGTTAAGTAATGTGATTCAATAAAATGGTTAAATAACGGTTTCATAAATTAATATTCAAGTATTAGTTTTTTCGGATGAATAGTGTTTTTTTAATTAAAAATTTAATTAAAAATAATTAGAAAATTATTTTTATAAAAATGACTTTATTTTTGAACTCAGAGCATCGATATTATGTTAAGGTAATTTTTGGGGATTTTTCTGAAAAAAGTGAATTTTTGATGAATAGTGTTTTTATTTAAAAATTAAATTAAAAATATTTAGAAAATTATTTTTATAAAATGGATTTCATTTTTGAAATCAGAGCATTGATATTTGGTTAAGGTGAAATTTTGGGGTTATTCTGAGAAAGTTGAATTTTCAGTGAATAGTAAAAATACAGTTTTAGGGTTTCGGTATGTTTAATGACATCATAATGGTGTAATGATGATGTCATGAGATCTTTTGAGGGTTGGCCGGCCAAGGGTGATGAATTATTGTTTTGGGGGCCCCATGTGGCCTAACTCCATGATAAATGCCAAGGGAGATCACATGGGTTTGAGAAAAGCACATGTGAGGTGTCCCTTGGCCATTAATGCTTTGTCCCCTCACTTTCCCTATAAATACCCACCCTTTCCTCCCTTAGTTTTCACTCCCAACTCTCCCCCAACGAAGTTATGGTCTTCTTACCTTCCAAGGAGTCCTCCCAAGGTGCCCCCAATCCCTCAAGGTCCAATCCTTTGAGTTTCAAGAGTCAAGTTTTAAGGTAAGGGATCCGACCCCTCTCTTTCTTTTCAAGTAATCTCTTTTATGTCTTTTCTTTTATACTCCATGTTATTATGTTGTAGGATGTTCTTTTATATTCCTCCTACTTCCTATTTCATGTTCATATGATGAGAGACCCCCCCTTGCTCTCATCAATTCGTTTTAAGAATGTTTAAGTGGCGCCGTTAGGCTGCCGAATTTTTAAGGGATTCTTTCACCTTCCTCGTTTTCAAGTTCTATTTTCATTCAAGTCTTTCATGTTCCTTTTTGTTATATTGGGGTATGATCTCTATATATATCATACTGGACTCTTATGTTCATATGATGAGAGACCCCATTTGATCTCTTCAATTCAGTATTTTGATGTCTTAAGTGGCGCCGTTAGGCTGCCGAATTTTTAAGTGGTTCTTCACCCTTCTCGTTTTGAAGTTCTACTTTCATGTCAATTCTTTCAAGTTCCTTTATATTATGTTGGGGTATGATCTCTATATCTATCATACTGGACTCTTATGTTCATATGATGAGAGACCCCATTTGATCTCTTCAATTCAGTATTTTGATGTCTTAAGTGGCGCCGTTGGGCTGCCGAATTTTTAAGTGGTTCTTCACCCTTCTCGTTTTGAAGTTCTACTTTCATGTCAATTCTTTCAAGTTCCTTTATATTATGTTGGGGTATGATCTCTATATCTATCATACTGGACTCTTATGTTCATATTATGAGAGACCCCATTTGATCTCTTCAATTCAGTATTTTGATGTCTTAAGTGGCGCCGTTAGGCTGCCGAATTTTTAAGTGGTTCTTCACCCTTCTCGTTTTGAAGTTCTACTTTCATGTCAATTATTTCAAGTTCCTTTATATTATGTTGTGGTATGATCTCTATATCTATCATACTGGACTCTTATGTTCATATGATGAGAGACCCCATTTGATCTCTTCAATTCAGTATTTTGATGTCTTAAGTGGCGCCGTTAGGCTGCCGAATTTTTAAGTGGTTGTTCACCCTCCTCGTTTTGAAGTTCTACTTTCATGTCAATTCTTTAAAGTTCCTTTATATTATGTTGGGGTATGATCTCTATATCTATCATACTGGACTCTTATGTTCATATGATGAGAGGCCCTATTTGACCTTTTCAATTCAATTTTGTTGAAGTTTAAGTGATGTCGTTAGGCTGCCGAATTTTCACAAGAGAAATCTTGTTTTGTTTTCTTCCTTTCATGTTCTTCATTTCATATGGTATATTTTCAAATTTCATTACCATGTTCATAAATCCCTTATATTTTGTCCCTCTACTGTATGATGGGTCATTTATGAATGTTTGACCCATGTCCCCTCTTTTCTCAATGTTTTCTAAAACCTTGTAACATAGCCGTTATGCTGCAGAATTTTCCCCTCAAAATGCCTCTCTCTTTTCTCAAAAATTATTTTTATGTTATAAAGTGAATACTCAAAGCTCTTATTTCTACAAGGGTATTCACATATACAACAAAATGTTCCATTTTAAATTCTGGGATTTACATACATGAGACCCGCTTCCCTTTCCGTGGGTTTAAAGTGCCGTAAAGATCATGTCATTAAAGCAGTTTTTAAAATGTTATGATTATGAAATGAAACCCATTTATTTTATGCTATATGGGTTATTTATGAAATTTTTGATGATGATATATGTGGCTCACATGATAATAAAGGCAAATTTAAGGGTGCGCCCTGATAGCGCTCCAATGCATTGGGTAAAGACTTAATCTCTAGAGATGACCATTTTAACGACGCCTTGGTGAATAACCTTGGTAATTTTTAACGACACCTTGGGGATGGACCTTGGTGAAACGAAACGATTGCCAATATTAAATGTTGCATCCACATCTTCAAGTTATGAAAAAGTTTTATTTTTATGATATGCCTCATGATTTCATTTTCATGCCTTAAAGTTCTTTTCATGACTTTATTGATGTATCCCAAGTTCACATGTAAAATGTTTCACTTGTTTCCCTTGCTGGGCCTTCTGCTCACCCTTTCTTTTGATGTATGTCCCCAGGTTATGAGATTCAGAAATGAGCCTAGGGTGAACATGAGGAGAAGCCTTTCAAGTGTTTAAGAAGAATTCTTTATGTTGTTTTCATGTTTTAAGTTCCTGGTTTCCAAGACACTAAACCTTAAAGATCCTCAGTTTTGTAAAATGTAATTGAAGTTTATGTGATAAAAAGGTGGGATGCTATAGTTTTGATGTGTTTTTATAATTTAAAGAGTGTTTTTGAATGAGTTTTATGTGAAAAGCCTCAATACACTCATTGAAATTGTTTTACGAAAATATTTAGCGGTTTGTTGATTTGTGAAAGGAATGTGAAGAAATTTTTTGGGCTGTTTGTGTGTTTATGGTTTGGGAATAGAATTTTTATGTGAAATTTTTATTCGATAATATGTGTAACTTGATTGAGAACTAAAGGGAATCTCAGGTATCTAGGTGGGAGGACGTGTACTAGTATGCTAGTGATCCTGTGGGGTTTGGCCCCTGTTTCATGTAGCATGTTTGAAGTTGAAAACAATAACTAAACTATGATGATGATGGTGTTGGGGGACCACTAGGTTATGGGTATTCTCCCTACTAGTGGCTCGTGTGCACGAGAACATATATTTATTATGGTTACTTTCACCAAGATACGAGGTACCTGAGGCTCACAACTGACTAGTGCCAAGGGGTGTTCCCGTGACTTGTGCTCGTTGGATCTTTTGTACTCACCATAGGCATAAGGTGTGTTTGGTTGGTAAATTCAGTAGTGTGTGTGATTTATTTAAAAGTTAAAATTCTTTAAATCATCCCTCTTGAAAACTATTTTCATTTTGAAGTTGCACCACTTTGAAAGTTGTTACTCGCATTCTTGTTTATAAAACAGGAAAGTTTTTGTCTGGTAAATTTTTTTATAGAATGGGACCCCATTTGGAAGACATGAATTTATATTTTTATTTAAAATTGAAATTTATGTTTCTTTTATTTTAAAGGATGTGCATTGGGAATAGAATATCGGGCTAACATACTGAGTTTTAATACTCCCACCTATAGACTTCTTCGGTTTTTAACCCTTGTGCATGTTTCAGCTTGAGTTCGATCGCCTTGGGAGATGTGTGATAATTTTTTTGGAGAGTGTCCAGAGGGGTCACATGGAGTTAGTTGGTTATCGGGTTTGGTCAATTGAGTTGTTTTATTAGTTGTAATTTCAGTTTCTTATACAAATAATGTTCAGTTTAATTTTTATATAAATGTATTTTGGGAAGTCCATTTATTTCCACTATTTGTTTGACTGTTCATATATGGGGGAAATTGTTCCCTTGTGTACTCTATTGATTCCCTTGGTGCTTGTCGCCATCTCGGGAGGATCGGGAACGCCTCTCGGGACATATCACGGGCTGACCTGGGTGATCAGTTCAGGGTCGACTCGGACTGGTTCGTGACACAATATGTTATATATGTCTCTTATTTTAAGATATTTTCTAGACCCTTCTTTTGTGTTTAGTATCGATGTGGTCTAGCTGGATCTAGATGTGTCATTTAAGGAGTGAATAATTCGTGTAGTGGATAAAGGTGAGAAGACTCTACAACATAAGATAGCCTATCTATTATATGTTAAGTAGTGTTATGTTCCTATTAAGGAGGATATGTTAGATGAGTCTGATATATTAGCACAATAAGAATATAATTTCACTAATGAGGCTTGGTGATGTTTGATAGTGAAACTCGAATATGATATATTATATGGTGGAAAGGTTGTGACACCAGAAATTTTTATGCGGCATTATTTTGATCTAAATTTTATTAAACATATTTTTTTTGGGTATTCATGAGTGGTAGAGGTGTTGGTGGGGTTATGGGAGGATGTTTTAGGAAGTCAGGAAAGGTGTCAGGGCATCTGTCCAATATTATAGATTCCATCATGTAGTAGTTGGATAGTAATGGGTACAAAGAAGGTGGTTGTTTAAGAAGTATAATATCAAGGTCTATTTAGTGCCTTGTGGTCTTGGAGTGGGTATCTTTTGGGGGATTGACTGCCCATTGTCAGTAATGTGAGTACTCAACACACCCTTTTTATTTTATACAATTTAAATTAAATTAATTAATTAATTGTTTAATGTATTTAAAATTATAAATCTTTTTCATTTCATTCTACAAATGTCAAGAACTCTTTCCCCTCAATTATCTTGGTTTTATTCTTTTCTAAGGTGGATCTATACCATTCAAAATTAGATTGGGGGCATATTTAGTTTCTATTAGTGTCTATAAATAAGTCTATAATTCCACTTTTTATTAATCGAGCATTTCCCCATTGTCTCATTGTTAATCAATGGTTGATACCTAATTTATGGATTTTTTTAATGTTATCTAATTTATTATGTTTGGGTTGAAATTAGTAATTGATATTTAATTATCACGACCTTTCTAGTCACAAGTCGGCTATCTCATGCTTGAAAATATTTTCTCATTTTACATGTATCGTATGAAGGATAGGAAATGTTTATTTGTTTTTTCATGAATTTAAATTAAATAAAATTGGTTTTATTAATTCTCTATAGATAAAATGAAACATAATAGGTCATGAGTGGTCAAGTGAGTTGTGTGATAAAACCATTTCCTATTAATGAGTAATTCTCAAGTGAAATGAAATGTAAATATATGAACATTGACTTTTTAAAATTTACTATGATTGGAAAATCACCCTAGTGTCATAATGAAGTTACATATTTACTCTATGGTTAAAACTAGATTGAGTGTGTTCTAAGTTATTGGTGATATGAAAAAGTTGTGTAACATTAAAATTGGTTGATGACCTAACAACATAACCCTTTTATGTTTGGTTATCATAAATGCTCATTTTTATTTAATTTATAAATAATCTATTATGTCATATGGATGATATATTGTGATGCCAAATCCACCTAATGACAAACAATGGTAGATATTAGTGTTGGGAATGGCCCCGTTCTCTCCTGGCGTTCTCTCCTGAGCGCGCCTCTCTTCTCCTTCCTCAGCTTCCCTTCCCCTACATTGGAGAGTCCTTGCCTCTGTTCTCTTCCATTGAGCTCCCTGGAGCTATCTCCTTTATTCTTCCTAGGGTTCCATCCCCCGATTTTCTTTTTGGAGCACCTTTACAGCATCTGTCTTCTTCCTATTCTTTTTCCTAGGGTTTCATTCCCCCATTGTTCGTATTAGGGTTTCAATCCCGTGTATGTTTTAGGGCTTAAATCCTGTTTTTTCTTTTTTCCCTTCCTTGCTCCATGATGGTTTTGGGTTGCAATCCGGTTTTTGTTGGGGAGTTTCAATGGGGTTGTAGTCTCTATTTTGCTACTGAAGGTTCGTCGTTGATGTTTTATGGTGAATTTGATGGTGATTGCCAGGTCGTGGCTGGCTATGGACGTCCTGCCTGCTCGTACTCGTCTCTAGCCTCCAGATCCACTGGTTCCTTCCAGGTCGGTCGGGCGATTTGGTTTCTAAGATGTTTTGGGTTGCGTTGTGCGTTGCGGTGGGGGGTTCCATGTGGCCTAGCTAGTGTTCAGGCGTCGGCAAGGTTTCATTTTGGTTGTGCGGTGTCAATGAAGAACATGACTCTCTGTGAAGGCACCATGCTTCTCTTACTCTGCTCTAGCTTCAGGTGCCACCTTTACTCCCCAGGTCGGTCTGGCGAGGTGGCCATCACGCAAGCTCTGGGAGGTGCTGTTCGAGTGGTCATCGGCGTTCCAGGAGGCTTGATCTTCGTTCGGTTGATGCAGTGTCTTTTTGGGCTGGTTTTTGGTATGGTGTTAGGGGACAAGGACTTCATGGTGTTGACGGGTTTTGATGTTCTGTTGTGGTGTTTGATCGGCAATGCCGGTGGAGGTGGTGGATCGGAGTTTAGTGTAGGCGGTGGACTTCAGATGAGGCCGATGGTGAAGACGAAGAAGTCGATGACTATGGTGATGTGATGACGTGACAGCGATGACAGTACTATGATGCTAGGTCGGCGAGTAATGATGCGGTTAGGTCTTCCTTGATGCTGGGTTTCTCGGGTGGCAAGCTTTGCCTGCGATTCAAATTTTTGAATTGGAACTTTAAATTTGGAATGTGGCTTTTTGGGATCAGGTTTGTGGTGAATGATGTTTAATGTTTGTGATGTTTGAAATTGTTATTCGGTTTTTTGTAAGGTTCTCACTTAGCCAAAAAGTGGCCTTTTTTAGAAAATGAAAAAAATGATTTGAGGACAAACAATGGTAGTGTATAATCCACTTGAATGTGGAATATGATCCAATTTTCATTGATATTCCCTTGAAATAGTGAAACATAATCCACTTTGGAATGTTGTATTAGTGGTATATCATCCACATGAGATATCATAATGGTGGTGCATCATCCATTCATCTCAGTGGTGTAATTTCCACTTATGATATTATACCAGTGGTTTATCTTTAACATAGAGGTTTGTGTTGGGGGTATATCTTCAACCTATGGATGCTATCTCAATGGTGAATAGTACACTTGGTGACTTTAGGCAGTGGTATATTATCCACATCAAGAGTGATATTGAAAGAACATCTTCACTTATATGACATATTTTGGTGGTTCCACATCGATAGGGGCTATGAAATGATGGGATAACATCTACCTAAGACTAAAAAGTGTTTCATTATCATCCACCTGAGTTTTTTGATGACTCATTCACCATGAAATATCTCATTCACCATTGTAACTAGTTTGGTGATGAATTGTTTACCAGGATGGGTTGTGATGGTGATACACAATTCACCTAGTTGTCTTCTAATAGTGATGTTTCATTAACATTATTAGTTTTTGATGGTGATACATCATCCACCTTGTGATTATTAATGGTGATAGATCATTCATCTTGAATATTAGATGAGGAGTGATACATCATTTATCCAAGACATGTGTTCAAGACATAGTTGTCACCATGTTTCAGCATCATTCATAGATGGTATGATAACAAGTGGTTTTAAGGGAACAATATATGGGTTGAAATGGTCTCTATTATTTCTAGTTAATTTATCACCACTTCATATCAATCATGAAACTTTTTTTATTGGGCTTCATAGGGATACCATTGGTGGTGGAATACTAAGTTTTACTCACTCCCTTATTGGGATCCATGGTACCCGACAACACTTCATGTTTCATAACCCAAGGGAGAAATCTTTAATGCTTCTGGGAGTTGATCTTAAAGAACTTTTAGGGTGCGGGGTGATAGGATCAAGAAAGGACTCCGAACTAGATGATGGATGTGTCCTCAATTTTTTTTACTTTTGGACTGCTGGAATATGATCTTCCCGTAGGAGATTCAGATTATGTTTTTTTATTTTTATTAAATATAAATCTATTAATTTTTTTCTACCATGATGTTATAATATTGTTTGGAAATTATCTAGGATGTTTACTATTAATTAAAAATTATCATGATCGCTATATTATAATATTTTTTATATTGATGGTTTCCCTATAGTAGATTTGACGGAGGAGGATCTCCTGGACGTGTCCTCCTTCCATGATCTCTTGCTGGTTGCCCGATTCGGTTTCAACAAACCATCGCTGGGTCTGTTTCAGGATTTCGTCAATTATTGGGGTCTGCAGCTTCCGGTGATGGTTTCGGAGCTCTCAAGAGTGGCCTTCTGCATCCATTTCTCTTCCAAGGAAGATTTTTCATTGGCCTGGGCCAGGGAGGAGCGTCGGTGTGGCTCTTGGTGGTTTTCTCTGTCTCGATGGTCGTGGGACCATCATTATGGAAGGGAGTCTTCTCCCACAGCTGTCTGGGTGCGTCTTCCAGGCCTCCCTCTCCCACTTCAAAATCCATCGATACTCAAAGCTATTGGTGACTCTTTTGGCTCGTTTCTTTATTTGGATGTAAGCACCTCTTCTCTTCTGAGTGCGGTGTGCCCTCACATCTTCGTGGAGATGGACCTCACTGCGAAGTTTCCTCCCCAGGTGATGGTTCATGTGGGGAGAATACTTCAGTGGTGGCAGAGGATCCTCTACAAATCTCCTCTGAGATTCTGCATGGCATGCAAGCTTTAAGGGAATTCAGTAAACTTATGCAGGAAGAGCCGATCGGCTTCGGGTCCCTCAGGCGTGGGCCTCCGGGGCGGTCAAGTGGTCGGTTCCCATGCCTTGAAGGCGTGGTCGATGGGGGAGGTTTATGTTGGTCGTGATACTTCTTCCCCAATTCTCGAGCCATCTGGACCTACGACGTCTTCTAGGGGAGGGTCTGGTAAGAGGACGTGATGCTGGGGTTTGCTTGCTCGGAATTCCGGGAGGTTCATGGTGTGGCATCTCCAGCCATGGCAACACAGATGGGGGGTAATGCTACCGTTGGCCAAATTTTTTCAAATTCAAAGGATGGGCCCCATGGGCCTACGGTTCTGTCAGACGAAGGGCATGGTCTGAAGACATTAGCACTAGTCTCTAACCTTTTTGTTTCTGATCTGATCTTGTGCTCCCCTTCTACCCCTGGGTCTCCACTCGTTCTCCGCGGGGTGACCTCCGACAAGAAAACCGATGTCCTTCCATGGAGAAAGCTTTTATCCTTTTCCCTTTCCCCGATGAGTAGGTCCTTATCTCCGACTCTAGCACAGGTTTTCATTTCTTCATATTTGTCTCTGATGTTTCTACAGCGTTCCCTTCATTCCAAACTAGCATCGGCGACCTCAGCGGTTTCGCTGTCGGATTTGTTTCTTGAGGGTGTGTCAACAGAAGTGGATTCTCGGCGTGTTTCTCCCTTGCGGGTGTTCCTGGTCTCCATGTTACAAGGGGATGCAGAGCTGTGCTTTGTAGGATCGTCTTCTTCGGTGCAACTTTCACTTCTCGAAGATGAGGAGGGGACATTCAAGAAGAGGATTCTCCTTCAAAAGACGAACGATATGCCAGAAGGTGGTGTGGGCCCTCTGTCATGGTCTAAGGCGAAGGGGGCTGCTGCTTGAACCAGCTTCTCCCCTCCTGGTGTCCCCGATTTCAAGGCCAGGAAATAGAAGGTGTAATGCTGTCTCTTGTTATATGGAATGCAAGAGTGATGGGGGCGCAGAATAAACATGATCTTATTTCTACAGAAGCCAAGAAGTATCTTGCATCCATTGTTGTTATTCTTGAGCCGAAGCAAGACCACAACAAACTCCCTAGCCTGTCAATGAAGCTCAGTTTCCATTTGTATGTGCATGGGTGCCCGGAATACTCTTATATTTGGATTTTTTGGAAGAAGTCTGTTAAGGTGGAGGTGAGATTTTCATTGTAGTGTATCAACACAAAAATTTCCAATTTGAAGGGCGAGGTGTTGTGGTCCTTCATTTACACGAGCACTGAGTTACGCACGCGACTTGAGCTCTGGAGTTTTCTTAACACGTTCCAGCCAGGTTCCTTGCCTTGGTTTGTGGGGGAAACATCAATATCATCATCGATCCATATGAGAAGAAGGGGCTCCTCCGTTCATATTGGTGGGATCCATGACTCCAGGGACATCACTTCCTCTGCGGGACTCTTTGATTTGGGGTTCAAGGGGGTTCACTTTACTTGGTGAAACGATCGGAGGGGCACTAGTTGCATTTGGAGTAGGTTGGATAGGTGCCTTGAGAACCTTCAAGCCCTTGATTCTTTTGGTCTCACTCAGTTAATCATCTTCCACATTCTCTCTCGAACCATTCCCCCTTACTGGTGGAGCTTCGTGCCCATAGGATGCAGCATGGGAACTAGGCCTTTCTTTATTCTAGTAGCCGGCACCAGTCGTCTGACTTCTTGCCGATGGTAAGGAGCTTGTGGGAGGGTAGAGAGGATGGCGATCCCTGGTATGCTCTGTCCAACTGCCTCAAACGTCTCAAGCAGGATATTCAGATTTGGCTTAGCAACAAACCAAATGATAGCACAGGGGTGTACTATATCCAGAGGCACATTGTTATGATGGAGGAGAATCTGATGTTGGCCTAGAATGGGGATACATTTACTTCACTTTGTGATAAATGGGTCTTCTTGGCAGAGAGACTGGTGGGAATTGAGAGGGATCTCATGAAAAGATCTCGGGTTAAGTGGCTTAGGGAGGGCGACCACAATAGCGGCTTTTTTTCATGCCTGATTCAAGGAGAAATGATCCATGAGGATCAACATTCGTATGTTAAATGGTGAATAAACTAATGAGGTGGACATTACTAGGCATATGGCATTGGAACATTTTGAAAGGCTGTTGGACCGAGTGGTCCAAGAAGGCACGGGGAGTTATGGTGGTAGTGAGGAAACTGATTCCTATTTAGAGTGTGTTCCAAGACTAATGGGGGAGTCTAAAAATGAGCTATTGGTGATCATTCTGAAGGATGAAGAGATCAAGAAGATAGTGTTGGATATTCCAAGGGATAGTGGCCCTGGACCAGAAGGATTTCTAGTAGGTTTTTATGTAAATTTGTGGGATATTGTTGGACGCGAGGTGGTAGAATATGTCCAGGATTTTTTCATGGGGGGAGATTTTTGAAAGGGAGTCAGTGCTTCAAGGGTCGTGCTCATCTCAAAGATCAAAGACCCCACAACCATCGGCAAATTCAGACCAATATGCTTCTATAATGTGTCTTACACGATCCTTGCGAGCCTCATTGCAAGGAGAATGGGTAGACTGATTCCGAACCTGGTTTCCAAGGAACAACATGGGTTTATTAAGGGCCGCAACATCCAAGGAACGGTGGGCATTGTGAGAAAGCTGGTTAATGATATCAACCGGTGCTCGGTTGGATGCAATGTCATTTTGTAGGATAATATGGATAAGGCATACGAAAAACTGGAGTGGTCCTTTATTCTCAGGGTGATGCGCAGGTTCAGCTTCCAGGAATGGGCCTGCGATCTCTGTTTCCAGTGTTTCTCTTCGCCTTGGTTGTCCATTTCTCTTAGAGGGAAGTGCTTTGGCTTTCTCAAGACTATTCAGGGTGTGATACAGGGAGGCCCCCTTTCTCCTAGACTTTTCATATTGGCGCAGAACACACTTTCTAGAAACCTTCAGAGGAAAATAGTGGATGGAAGTTTGAGGGCGTATGTCGGGCGGAGGGCGTAATAACCCATCTTTATTTCTTTTATCTGCATGCCACGACAATTTTCTTGCAGTTTCTTTACTTCCATATAAACGGCTAAACCTTGGAATGATTGGAAAGTACCATACAACTTTCGTAGGATTGGATTTATCTTTCTTGTATCGAGAAGCACCACACTTTGGGCATTCTGTAAGTGATTTTTTCTCCTTTCGAAACAATATACAGTCTTTCGGGCAGGCATGTATTCTTTCAGAAATCATTCCCATCGAGCGTAGCATTCGTCTAGCTTCATATGTCCGGCTTGGGAGCTCATTATCTTCCGGGAGCATGTCATTCAAGAGAGCAAGTAGTTCCGTAAAACTGACATCACTCCATCCATTGCCTGCTTTCAATTTATACAACTTCAGTACAGCTGACAATGTTGTATACTTAGTGCAAGCAGCATACAATGGCGTCTTTGCACAACTCTTTAACTTCTCAAACAATTTTGGGCAATCACGGGGTTCATCTTGAATTGTCTTTGTCATTTCCTCAATACGATTTTCATCATCACTGACATCTGTAATCACATCCTCCATACGGTCTTCTTCATTATCTATATTTGTATTCATATCTGACGATCCATAAAACACAGTTTTATCCTAGCCAGTAGCTACATTCGCTTTTTCTCCGTGTTTATTCCAACATTTATAACTCTGATCTATTCCGTGACATATCAAATGTTCTTCCAACTCCTCTGGAGTAAGTAGTCTAGAATAAAAACAACGTAAACACGGACAAAGGATTTGAGAAGGATCCTTTGTGTGATCCTTTGCAAACTTGATGAACTCTTTCACTCCGTTCTCGTACTCTATTGTTAAACGATTAGAATCCATCCAATCTTTATTCATCTTCATCCTATTTGAATCTCAAATATTAGTATTTATGGTTCAAGTACACAAAAGAAGACTTCCAAATACAGTAGAAGGGAACCACTTCCTTGGAAGGAGATCAAGTAGTGGTTCACGCCCAAATTTACCCAAGAGAAGAAGGGTAGAACGGTCCTTGTAGTGTAGCTTGGGTTGTCGATTCCACAGAGACCAAAGAAGATACCTAAGATACACAACCTAAGGGATGGATTTTTGGCTATGAAGTGGCCAACTTGGATTGATTTTGGATGGGTTTTAAAGATATCTAAAAGATTTAAGTGGATTCAATTTAAAAGAATGAGTTGATCCTAGGTTATCACTCGGGGTGGATTGGATGTATTTTCTTTTTAATGATTTCAATTTCTTAAATTTGAGATGGATTCATTTAAGGAGATAAAACAACATCATCACTTACTGGTTTAATGCCTACACCCTCTAATACTAATCACCTATACACTTGAAGGATCAAAGTTTTGAGCACTTCAAGGTAAAGGATCGTATTAGTACTTGAGGTGTGTGGCCTTAAATTCAACAAGGACGATGGAGTTTAAAATCATCAAATAAAAATCCCAATTAAAGAAGTGATTATACATTAATTAGGTGATAAATAACATCCAATCCAGCCCCTTGCTACTCCCTTGGATCAACCCATAAGTGGGTTAGCCCTCCATTGATCCCATGGTTTCAATGGAAGCGGAAAGTAGACTCATAAGGGAGGAATGGAGAAGTAAAGAAAACAACAAAAATAAAATGATCACTCCACCGTTGTGTGAATAATTTCACAAGGGTTGGTGTGAATAAATTCACACCTTAATCCAACGGTATCAAAGTGATATTAAGAACAACAGAATAAGAGTAGAAGAAGAACTTTTATTAAGAAACTAAAGTGAATTGAACAACTTACATGTGAAAGACAAAATTGAGGCAACAAAAATGCAGCATAACATTACAAGTAAACAAAGCATCCAAGATCCTAAACTCCTTCACCACAACTGCCTTAAATAGGCATTTTGGGAGCCTTGGGTCGAGCCACCAACAGTACAAAGCATCTTAATTAATTTTGGTAGGCTGTAGGTGGTGGAAAGCTTGTGGAATTTGGACTTTTCCACGTTTGACCCGAGGTGGCAGCCAGTTTTCATCCACCGAACAGACGCGTTTGGATGACCTTCTAGATGGCCTAATCAGGGTGGGCCATAGAAGAAGAAAATGGAGCTCCGGATGTCTGATAACCGCCTGTAAAATTTGGGCCCATTTGGAGTTGTGTATTCCGAGATATGATCAAATTGGTGGACTGTTTTTCTGGGCCGCAGAATCTGGCCCAGAATTGTATCTCTAACTTGGGCCGCCTAAATGACCACCATGGAGGCCGAATTAGCATTAACTCATGAAGAGTGATTTGTTCCCGTACATGTCTTCTAGAATCCCACGAAATTTGGGATTAATTGGGCCTGTATGTTGGGCCCCACAGTCTCATCATTGGGCTGGTGTCCAATCTGCCTTCTCCAGAATTGCTTCCTTTTATTGCCAAATATCTCCATCATCCTCCATGAATTCTCCATTGATCCCTGAATCAAACATGTTCATATTTAAGTGTAGATCAGTTTACAAAAATATCAAATTAAAATATGTATAATTCAATTCCTTAAAATCAGATGAATCATTGGGTACTTTAAATGATGTTCAAAAATGTACCACATAATAGTGCATTTTAAGAAGGTATTACAATCATAATGTGAAATGATGTTCAAAGTGTAAAATGCACTAAAATGGTATTTATGAATAACAAAGAACATGAAAATTAGGTATATTAACAATGAATATTAGCCTCATTTAGTGGCTAATCACACCCCCCAACTTGAGTTTTGCTAGTCCCGAGCAAAATATATCTCATCAAAAAATGAAATTCAAATTCCCTTTTCTAAAAACATTTTAATACACAATGATCACCAAAAAACCTCATACCAAACAATCATGAAACCCATCAAAATATTTTAATACGAGATATTTTCATAAGCAGATCCCAATCCCAAGCCCATTCCTTTGATCAAATCCATCGTCATACTTCATCCAACTCAATTAGGTGTAATGATGTGTTGTGAATCACAATAGATATGGGGGTTCATTTTCATTCAAGGGGGAAATCATGGAAGCGCTAGGTGGAATCACATTTAATCCTAATATGAGTATTCTTCATCCCTCTTTTTTTTTGATTTGTTTTTTGCAATATTGCTATAGTAATTGAGATTGCAATTAATCAAATTAACCCATGTAGCAAGACTTTGCCGATGACTCCCAGACTCAAAGGCCTTAGGGCACCAAGTGAAGCCCACATACTCGGGCATCGTCTCGAGTTAACTTAATCAAAAACAAATTCATATTACCATAAATAGAGATAGATTGAAAAACTCAGGGCTAGACAACTCTGGAGTCACGATCCCCAAGTGCCGAAAGCCTCGCATTTTATCAATCCATTGCTCTACACGCAAATTTTTATTTTATTTTTTTATTTTTTATTTTTTTAATAATAATTTTTTTTTTTAATTTTTTTTTGAATACTCATATTATTCATAAAAATAAAACCAGCCTATGCTATTTATTATGGGACCCCAAAAATTCAAATTAGTACCCCACAGTCTAGAGGACGTGCATTGTGGCATTTTTTTATTTGGATGAAAATATAAATGATGACATATCACATTGGACAGCCACACTTTCCAAAATCTATGCTCATGAAATTATAAAAGGATTAAAATCAGAATCAGGGCATGCTAAATTATTTGATATTCAGTTTCAAAGTGTACAATGTGTATTACCATGTTCGAAGTTAAAGGAATTTTTCCTTCCATTTACTTTTTTTTTCAAATCATTCAATTTTTGTTTTTGACACAAAAGCATTTTTTTTTTATCTCCCCCCCAACTTAAAACAACACTGTCCCCAGTGTTTAAAGAAAAGAAAATTTAGAAGGGGGTAGAGGTAGAGAATTAAAGTTCAAAAATGAAATTGAAAATGAGGGTTATGGAATGAAGTCACCTGGTGGTTGAAGTTGGAAGTTCTTGCAGCTTGAATTTGTTCCTTTGATATCCATGTCGCTTGCAAAGTTCCCTAGTGGAAAAAGGAAAAAAAACAAAACAAACAAAACAAACAATATATATATATATTTATATAATAAAGGAAGTAAAATATAAGAATATATATAAAAATTATAGAATAAGGTAGCACAAGAAGCCGCAGGTCAGTGGTAAGCGCGCGCCCCTGTCTCCCTTCGGTCCCGGGTTCGAGCCCCCGCGGCTTCGCCGGTTGTGACGGGGTTTGCCCCACGGCCTATGGCGTGGACTTTTTTTTTTTTGTATTATTATATATTTTTTTTAACCCATTGAATAATAAAAACAAAATAAACTGATGATACATTGTCTTCTTTTTAAATTTCTGGGTAAGGTATTACTCAAGGATCACACCACGTGACACGGATGAATATGGTGCTCCTCTTTCGTACCCATCCATACTCATAATAGAAGAACAGGTCAAAAGTCTATTTTTTTATTTTTAAATATAAAAATGATTAAGTAATCTTATTTGAAAAATAAAGATGATTCAGAAATATTAGAAACATAAAAACCACGGGTTGCCTCCCGTGCAGCGCTTTGTTTAACGTCGTTAGCTCGACTTAAACCCCTTATTGATTAATTGTTGTTTTTTTTTTCATCAAAGGTAGGTTCACTCAGGTCTTCATCAACTTCATGTTCTTGGAATGGTTCTATGAATGGTTTGACTCTATGACCATTAACTTTAAATATTTGACCATTGGTGGGATCTTGAATTTCAACAGCCCCATGGGGGTACACCTTATGCACTTTGTATGGACCGGACCATCTAGACCTCAACTTTCCCGGGTGCAAATGAAGTTTAGAACTATACAAAAGCACAGGTTTCCCTGGTTCAATGTGTTTAGTTTTAAGATTCCTAGACTGGTAGGCTTGAACTCTAGCTTTATTGATCCTTGAATTTTCATAAGCCTCCATCCTAAGTTCCTCAAGCTCGTTTAGATCCAATTTCCTCTTTATTCCGGACAAAGAAATGTCAAAGTTCATTTTTTTGATTGCCCAAAAGGCCTTATGCTCAATCTCCACTGGCAAATGGCATGCTTTACCATAAACCAACCTATATGGGGACATTCCTAGGATAGTTTTAAATGCTGTTCGATATGCCCAAAGAGCATCTAAGAGTTTGCTCGACCAATCTTTCCTAGATGGATTAACAGTTTTCTCAAGAATTTGTTTGATTTCTCGATTGGCTAACTCAGCTTGACCATTGGTTTGTGGGTGGTAAGCAGTGGACACTTTGTGAGAAATTCCATACTTCTCCATGAGCGATGAGAATGGGCGATTGCAGAAATGAGTTCCACGATCACTAATGATACCCCTAGGAATCCCAAATCTAGAGAAGATGTTTTCTTTAAGGAATCTAATCACAGTTTGATGGTCATTGGATTTTGTAGGAATGGCCTCAACCCATTTTGAGACATAATCGACAGCCAAGAGTATGTAGAGGTATCCCCGAGAGTTTGGGAAGGGACCCATGAAATCAATTCCCCAACAGTCAAAGATTTCAACCACTAAGATAGGAGTGAGTGACATTTGATTCCTTTTTGTGATGGACCCTACTTGTTGACACCTAGGACAGCTTTGACAATATGTGTAGGAGTCCCTTGAAAGGGTGGGCCAGAAAAGACCACATTGAAGAATCTTAGCAGATGTTTTATTAGAGGAAAAGTGACCTCCACATGCCTCACTGTGACAGAATTTAAGGATGGACTCTTGTTCGGATTCTGGCACACACCTCCTAATGACTAGGTCAGGACAGAACTTATATAGGTATGGATCATCAAACACATAATGCTTGACATCAGAAAGAAATTTTCTTCTAGCTTGGGTCCCTAAGAATTTTGGAATGACCCCTGAAACTAAGAAGTTGGCTATGTCAGCATACCAAGGGCAGTCACTCACAGAATAGAGGTTCTCATCGGGAAATGAATCAGACACAGAAAGGTGATGTGATTTGTCCTTGAATTCCAACCTAGAGAGGTGATCAGCTACAACATTCTCGACACCTTTTTTATCCTTAATGGTTAAATCGAACTCTTGAAGAAGAAGGACCCACCTAATCAATCTAGCCTTTGCATCTTGTTTTTGGAAGAGATATTTTAGAGCTGAATGGTCGGTGAATACAATGATGGGTGATCCTAAGAGGTAGGACCTGAATTTCTCTAAGGCAAACACAACAGCAAGTAACTCCTTTTCAGTGGTGGTGTAATTGATTTGGGCATCATTTAAGGATTTGCTTGCATAAGAAATGACATATGGAGTTTTATCACACCGTTGTCCTAACACAGCTCCTACAGCAAAGTCACTGGCATCACACATGAGTTCGAAAGGAAGGTCCCATTTTGGAGATTTCATAATGGGAGGAGAGGTGAGAGCGGATTTAAGGGTTGAAAATGAACCCTCACAGCTTTCTGTCCAAACAAATGGAGCATCCTTTACTAGGAGAGCACAAAGAGGGCGAGAGATTGAACTAAAGTCCTTAATGAATCTTCTATAGAAACCAGCATGTCCTAAGAAGGACCTCACTTCCTTAACAGTTCTGGGTGATGGAAGGTGACGAATGATGTCAACCTTTGCTTTATCAACTTCAATCCCCCTACTCGAGACCAGATGGCCTAGAACAAGTCCCTCTTTAACCATGAAATGACATTTTTCCCAGTTTAGGACCAGATTTTTTTCTTCACATCTTGACAAGACTCTATCCACATTCTGCAGACATCCCTCAAAGGTATCCCCAAACACAGAGAAGTCATCCATGAAGACCTCAAGAAAATCCCCTACCATGTCTGAGAAGATTCCCATCATGCACCGCTGGAAGGTTCCAGGGGCATTGCATAACCCGAACGGCATGCGTTTAAAGGCAAAGGTACCGAAAGGACATGTGAATGTAGTCTTCCCTTGATCCTCTAGGGAGACCTCAATTTGATTGTAACCTGAGTACCCATCTAGGAAGCAATAGAATTGATGACCCGCCACTCGCTCGAGGACTTGATCAATAAAGGGCAAGGGAAAATGGTCCTTCTTGGTACAAGAGTTGAGCTTCCTATAGTCAATACAGACTCTCCAGCCACTACTCACCCTAGTTGGAAGAATTTCCCCATCCTTATTAGTGATCACAGTGATTCCAGATTTCTTTGGGACAACTTTAATTGGGCTTACCCACTCACTCTCAGCTATGGGGTAGATGATACCAGCTTTCAACAACTTAAGAAGTTCTTTCCTTACCACATCCATAAGATTTGGATTGAGTCTCCTCTGAGGTTGACGACATGGTTTGGATTCAGATTCAAGAGTAATCCTATGAGTTCCAATAAGTGGGCTAATCCCAGGAATATCAGACAGGGTCCAACCAATGGCTTTCTTGTGTTTCCTAAGGACATCTAGAAGCATCCCCTCCTGATTGGCTTCAAGAGAAGAAGATATGACTATAGGATGTGTTTGATTTTCCCCTAGGAAGGCATACTTGAGGGAGGTAGGAAGTTCCTTCAATTCAAGATCTGGTTGGTTCAGAATTTCAGCAGAATATTGGGGCATTGGATCAAGATCAAATTTGTTTCCTAGATTTTCAGATTGAATTGATTCCCCATGTGTAGAAGTTTCAGCCACAAGATTGTATTGACCTGGGTTAGGGAAGGGAGTTTGAGTTGTCTCCATGAATGTGTTTTCCTGAAAGGTTTCACTGATTGTTGGTCCTAAGACATCATTATAGGAGCAATTTGAAAATGATTTGAGCCAAGGAGATAAACTTCCTTCATGTGAACAAAGGAAATCAATCTCATTCTGACTTAAACATTCATCAAATATTCCTTGATGTTCCATGGATTCATTATCAATGCTTCCTATCATGTTTACTTCATGAATATCCTCGTCATCCCCTATTTGTGAGCTGGCATTGTAGATGTTCAAGTCTAGACTCATGTTCCCAAAGGTGATGGTCATGTTCCCATTTCGGACTCGGATAACAGAGTTGATTGTTGCAAGGAAAGGACGACCAAGGATGATTGGGGTTTGTTCCTTATTTCCTAAATTTGGATGGTTGTCAAGTACAATGAAATCAGCAGGGTAGATGAAGTTTTCAACCTTTACCATAACGTCCTTTAAAATCCCCTTGGGAACCCTAATGCTACGATCAGCAAGCTGAAGTGTGACAGATGTGGGTTGGAGCTCTTCTAGGCCTAACTGGCAGTACACAGCATATGGGATGAGATTGACACTAGCACCTAGGTCACACAAGGCCTTGACAACTTTGCTTTCTCCTAGTTCAACATTGATGTAAGGGCAACCTGGGTCTTTCAACTTAGGAGGAATGGTCCCTTGAATGGTGGTACTCACATTAGCAGCCAAAAGGACTTGGTTTTTATGTGAAAATTTTCTTTTAAAAGTGCACAAGTCCTTAAGGTACTTTGAGTAGGAAGGTATGGTTTGGATTGCATCGAGAAGAGGAATGTTCAACTTGACTTGTGAGAAGATTTCCCTCAATGTTTCACTCAGTTCAGTCTTGGATTTCCCCCTCATGCGTTGGGGAAATGGTGCAGGTTGTGGGGTTGTTTGTTGAAGAGTTGTTTCTTTCACATTGTTATCAGTTTCCTCAGTTTGATCTTGTGGTTCACTTGAATTCTCATCCAAGTTTGAATCTTCAGGTGGGTTCTGAATTAGTTGTTCAGGTTTCTCAATTGATTTCCCACTTCTTAAAACAGTCACAGCCTTTAGTTGTTCATGAGTTGTTTGAGCACAACTTGACTCTCCCCTTGAAGTTGAGGATGGCACCGCCTGAGTAGGCATGGGTGCCTTTCCTGTTTTGATGGTTTGAAGTTCTTGTTTTAGGGAAGATACCTCCGAGTTCATCCTCTCCATTTGTTTGCACAGTTGTTCTAGTAGGCTTTGTGGAACAGTTTGGGTTGGTGCTTGAGTAGGTTGGTTTATCCCAGGGGGATATTTTGGAGGTGGGATGGTTTGTTGAAAATGGACCGGTGGTTGTTGGTATTGGATAGGTTGGGTTTGGAACTGGTTATGGTTTTGGTAGTTCTGATGGGGTAA
This sequence comes from Viscum album, assembly GCA_963277665.1. NCBI lineage: Eukaryota > Viridiplantae > Streptophyta > Magnoliopsida > Santalales > Viscaceae > Viscum > Viscum album. The sequence goes on along the minus strand of OY728167.1, from coordinate 709,408,342 downwards.
GGATTTTGTCCCTGTGGTTGGCTAGGTTGTTGGTTATCTTTCCAGCGGAAGCCTGGGTGGTCATTGTACCTTGGATTGAAGGTGTTTTGGTATTGGGGCTTTTGAAAGTTTAGGGCATTGACTTCCGCTGGGGGTCCTCCTAGAAGAACATCCTTGATGGATGGAATGGTTGGGCAGTTGTCTGTTTTATGGTCATGTTTGTCACAAATTGTGCAAACAAGGTCTACATTTTGGATTTCATGGACTTTCCTAAGGTCTATCTCTTCAACCTTCCTAGAGAGTGCTGCGAGTTTAGCCCTAAGGCTTTCCTCTTCTCTAAGTGTATGAATTCCAGTGGTTCTTTGTGGCTTTTCAGAATAAGGTGAAGTTCCCCAAGTTTGGTTTTGTTCAGCCAGACTTTCCAGATACTCGTAAGCATCATTTGGGGCTTTGTTTTTAAAAGTTCCATTACACATCATGTCAATGAATTGTTTATTACCCGGACCCAACCCTTCATAGAAAATTCTCACTTGTTCAGGTATGGAAAACCCATGGTGTGGAACCATGTTTAGGGTGTCTTTGAACCTCTCCCATGTTTCATAGAATGACTCTCCCTCTTTTTCAAAAAAGTTTTGGATGCTCTTTTTAAGTGCAATTGTTTTGTGATGAGGGAAGTATTTTTTGTAGAATTCTCTTTGCAGTTGGTCCCAAGAGTGGATTGATGCAGGTCTCAAGTTGTTTAGCCAATTTTTAGCTCGATCCTTTAATGAAAAAGGAAATAGCCTCATCTTATCAGATTCTAGTTGGTGTGGGGGACACATGGTTTCAACAATGTCGTTGAACTCTTTGACATGAAGGTATGGCATTTCTGACTCCATCCCATGAAAGGTTGGAAGGTGGTTTAGGACATGGGGTTTGAATATGTAGTTGGTGTCTCCTATGGAATTGTGTCTAATGCATGAGGGGGCATTGGTCCAAGCTGGAGTGAGGTAGTCGTTCATGGTTTGATCAACTACATTCCCTAAGTTTGGAGCTTCTTGGTTTTGGTTTCCCATTTGATCCCCCCCAGGGTTTACAATTTGATTTTGCGGATGACCCTCCATTGGACTTGTTTCAAGTTCTGACTTTGGGGTTTCAAGAATATTTGAATCTTATTTAAACAATCCCTTAGGTGCACTTGACTCCCCTATCCTAGGACTTTCCACCCTAACTAGTCTGTTTGAGAAATCGCGGGTGTAGGCGGACATGCGCCAAAAAAAAAAGCGAGAAAGAGACAAGATAAGAGATCTTGGGTGAGAGTAGAAGAATGGAGGTGAGGAAGGAAGGTTTTTTTTTGGATCTAAGGTACTTACTTCGATCCCCGGCAACGGCGCCAAAATTTGGTTCACGCCCAAATTTACCCAAGAGAAGAAGGGTAGAACGGTCCTTGTAGTGTAGCTTGGGTTGTCGATTCCACAGAGACCAAAGAAGATACCTAAGATACACAACCTAAGGGATGGATTTTTGGCTATGAAGTGGCCAACTTGGATTGATTTTGGATGGGTTTTAAATATATCTAAAAGATTTAAGTGGATTCAATTTAAAAGAATGAGTTGATCCTAGGTTATCACTCGGGGTGGATTGGATGTATTTTCTTTTTAATGATTTCAATTTCTTAAATTTGAGATGGATTCATTTAAGGAGATAAAACAACATCATCACTTACTGGTTTAATGCCTACACCCTCTAATACTAATCACCTATACACTTGAAGGATCAAAGTTTTGAGCAATTCAAGGTAAAGGATCGTATTAGTACTTGAGGTGTGTGGCCTTAAATTCAACAAGGACGATGGAGTTTAAAATCATCAAATAAAAATCCCAATTAAAGAAGTGATTATACATTAATTAGGTGATAAATAACATCCAATCCAGCCCCTTGCTACTCCCTTGGATCAACCCATAAGTGGGTTAGCCCTCCATTGATCCCATGGTTTCAATGGAAGCGGAAAGTAGACTCATAAGGGAGGAATGGAGAAGTAAAGAAAACAACAAAAATAAAATGATCACTCCACCGTTGTGTGAATAATTTCACAAGGGTTGGTGTGAATAAATTCACACCTTAATCCAACGGTATCAAAGTGATATTAAGAACAACATAATAAGAGTAGAAGAAGAACTTTTATTAAGAAACTAAAGTGAATTGAACAACTTACATGTGAAAGACAAAATTGAGGCAACAAAAATGCAGCATAACATTACAAGTAAACAAAGCATCCAAGATCCTAAACTCCTTCACCACAACTGCCTTATATAGGCATTTTGGGAGCCTTGGGTCGAGCCACCAACAGTACAAAGCATCTTAATTAATTTTGGTAGGCTATAGGTGGTGGAAAGCTTGTGGAATTTGGACTTTTCCACGTTTGACCCGAGGTGGCAGCCAGTTTTCATCCACCGAACAGACGCGTTTGGATGACCTTCTATATGGCCTAATCAGGGTGGACCATAGAAGAATAAAATGGAGCTCCGGATGTCTGATAACCTCCTGTAAAATTTGGGCCCATTTGGAGTTGTGTATTCCGAGATATGATCAAATTGGTGGACTGTTTTTCTGGGCCGCAGAATCTGGCCCAGAATTGTATCTCTAACTTGGGCCGCCTAAATGACCACCATGGAGGCCGAATTAGCATTAACTCCTGAATAGTGATTTGTTCCTGTACATGTCTTCTAGCATCCCACGAAATTTGGGATTAATTGGGCCTGTATGTTGGGCCCCACAGTCTCATCATTGGGCTGGTGTCCAATCTGCCTTCTCCAGAATTGCTTCCTTTTATTGCCAAATATCTCCATCATCCTCCATGAATTCTCCATTGATCCCTGAATCAAAAATGTTCATATTTAAGTGTAGATCAGTTTACAAAAATATCAAATTAAAATATGTATAATTCAATTCCTTAAAATCAGATGAATCATTGGGTACTTTAAATGATGTTCAAAAATGTACCACATAATAGTGCATTTTAAGAAGGTATTACAATCATAATGTGAAATGATGTTCAAAGTGTAAAATGCACTAAAATGGTATTTATGAATAACAAAGAACATGAAAATTAGGTATATTAACAATGAATATTAGCCTCATTTAGTGGCTAATCAAGTAGTCTAACCTATAATCAAGATTCATAAAAAAGAATATTAGATTCACTAAAAAGATGATTATCTATCACTCTATAAGGAGGATATAACAGGAGATAGAGGATTTCCAATCGATTAGAGATACCTTTATCAGAGAGAAACCAAACGCATCCACTAGAGCTTCTATCTGATTTGTATAGGCACTCAGGATACAAAAACTATATTTAAAATGCATGTGAGATAAAGAACGAATAATTAAAATAAATAATCCATTATACAATTTAAAATTCATTATCATCTCTATTATGATTTGTATAGGCACTCAGGATTCATTCTAGTAGTGGTACAGGTTCCCCCATTAATCATGAGTGATAGAGGGAATAGTAGTTTTTGGATTACCTTTCTTGTTTTATACAATTTATGAAGAAATGACAAGGGTTGGAAGTGCCGAGTGTGTTTGACTTGAAAATAGAGGTTCAGTTGCAACACCCTCTGATGTTTTCTGGAGAGGGTGGACCCAAGGTAGATAAGTTCTAAATTTAGTTCATCTAGAATATTCTAGATAACTTTTCTACTCCTTAGTAGAATAGGGTAGAGTTGGTAGCGTATATGTTATGGGGGCCAACAATGATCTACTGTGATATTTAGTCTTGGGATGAGCATATGGAGGGAATGACTTGGAAGAAAATCTAGGATATGTTCATGGAGCACTTTTAACCTACGACATTGAGGAAATGAAAATAGGAATATTTAATATGTTTGACATAATTATGTTTGATAATGATAGATTATGTTAGATTCTTCACATACCAGTAATGTTTTTATCTAATGTTGACAGGAGATAAGGTATCTATGAAAAAAAATTAGGATGGACTTAGATGTGAGATTAAGTCCCAGGTAAATATATTTTTTATGAGGTTTGTTGAGGTGGTGGATCAGGTTCTCATTTCCAAGGGGAACCTAAAGGAGACTTGTAGTGATGGTAGGTCGGTTTCAATTGAATGATCTAGTGGTACATATTATGATAGTAGGATTCACCATTATGATATCTTCCACTAGGGTGGTGGTGGATAGAGTATCTATGTGAGAGGATTTTTCTCTTAGAGAGGTTTTTAGTCATCTTCAATCAATGAGGTAGGTCTGGTCACATGTTAGGCCTATGACTTTGACCACTAGTGAAGTGTCAATCATGTATCATGATGGTTAATATATATAGGTTCTACATGAACACTTGTAATATGGGTAGTGATGGATGATCTATATTGGTACAGAGCACCGAATAGGGGAACCTAAAGGAGACTTGTAATAGGGGATCCTCTCATTATTTTATATCTTATCTCTTGGTAAATGGTTTCTGTTTTGTGTTAGAGTACTTTTGTGGGATCATGTTGGTCAACACACCATTGGGGGTGTGATTAGAAGGCATCTGTCTTCGTAAGGGATGTTCCCTCATGGTTTGTGAGTATTGTTTCATTTTGGATTTATACATGCTTGATATGATATGTATTGAATAGATAGTGATGATGTAATTTTTGGTATTTAATCAATATCACATTGATTGTTACCATAGATGAGTGACCGTCATGCCTCATAAGGGTAGAGCCCATGTCTTTTATGGAGAATGGGATATCTTGGTAGACCATGTAGGACCAGTTCTTCCACAACTAGGTGAGAACATTGACCAGTTTACGAATATTTTTCTTGATGATAATGGATTGAAACAAGAAATATTTCCCCCAGTAGTAGACTGGTTCTAGGATGTGTTTCATGAGAATTGATCAGGGCTACCACCTAAAAGAGACTTTGAGTTCATGATTGAGCTGATGCGTAGAGTTGAGCCATTTTATATAACGCCTTTCAGAATGAAACAAGAATAGATTCAGGAACATAAAACTCAATGAGAGGAGTTAGATTATGAAGGGTGCATCTGCTCGAGTATGTCACCTTGGGGATCTCATGTTTTATTTTCCAAGAAGGATGACAGAACATTACATATGTGTTTCTATTAATAGAATATGAATCAGATGAAAATTAAGAACAGATATCCACTTCTTTGTATTTTTGATCTATTTGACCAGCTGAGGGGTTCCATATTGTTCTCTAAGATTGATCTAAGGTTTGTTTATCATCATTTGAGGTTGAGAAATTCTGATATACTATAAACTAATTTTGAAATCATGTATAGTTTTTATGAATTCTTCATAATAAAATTTGTGTTGACGAATTCCCCATGGCATTTATTCTCTTGATGAGTTGAATATTTCACTTATACCTAGACCAGATTGTAGTTGTTTTATGGATGACATATTGGTGTAATACCAAAATAATGATGATCATTCCCAACATCTGGACATCATCATGAGTACACTTAGAGAGAATCAGCTATACACAATCTATCTATATGAAAACATATACATCTTCTTCATAGATTGTTACCTTAAGGCGGCGGCCGAGGGCGTTGCGGGTTGCGGAAGGCGGCCGCGGAGGGCGACCGAGGGCGGCCGAGTGAGGCGGAGGGCGACGGAGGCGGCGGAGAGCGGCCGAGGGCGGCCGAGGGCGGCCGAGGGCGGCAGAGAACGGCGGCCGAGGGCGTTGCGGGCAGCCGAGGGCGGCAGGCGGTGGAGGTCGGCTGAGGGTGTTGCGGGCGGCGGAGGACGGCGAGTGTACCGAGGGCGGCAAGCTCCGGTGAAGCGAACACAGCAGCGGTATTCGAGAGAAGAGTAGCAGGGTTACGGTTCCGCGAGGGCTTTAGCTGCGATAAAACGAGGGCACTGTGCGACCGACTTTATAAAAAAGTCGACTAAGGTTTTATCAGCGCTAAAAAGGCACTGATAAAGGCTACCATTATCAGCGCTAAAATTATAGCGCTGATAAAATCTAGCTTTATCAGCGCTTTTCTAGTGCTGATAATATTATGATTTATCAGCGCTAGAAAAGCGCTGATAAAGATTCCCCGTATCAGCGCTACAATTATAGCGCTGATACCGGGTCTCTTTATCAGCGCTTTTTTAGCGCTGATAAAGATAATTTTTATCAGCGCTTTTTGAGCGCTGATAAAGGATACCCTATATCAGCGCTGAAATTTGAGCGCTGATAGAGGTGTTCTGTATCAGCGCTTTTTTAGCGCTTATATAGGCGAACCTTTATCAGCGCTCAAAAAGCGCTGATAAAGACCAACTGTATCAGCGCTAAAATTTTAGCGCTGATACAGATCATATTTATCAGCGCTTTTCTAGCGCTGATAAATATTACTATTATCAGCGCTAAGAAAGCGCTGATAAACATTAGCTTTTTCAGCGCTGTAATGTTAGCGCTGATATAGGGTATCCTTTATCAGCGGTTTTGCTTAGCGCTGTTATAAGGGCGCGCTTCCCTTGCCCGGTTTTGTAGTAGTGGGGGTAGGGAGGCCATCTCTCATCTCATGTTTGAAGATGATGTTTTAGTCTTCACTAACGGTAGTTGAAGGTCCCTCCTTGCTCTCATGGAGGTTTTTTCCAGGTATTGTAGGTTGAGTGGGAATATCATCAATCCGATCAAGTGCCAGGTGTATATCTCTAACAAGTGTTCTTCCCAAATATGCAGGGCCATACAAGGCATTTTGGACTTCCAACAGAAGACTTTACCCATGAAATATCTCGGGGTTCCTTTATCCTTTGGGAAGATCAAGAGGGAACTCTTTGAGGGGGTTATTGACCGTATGCTGGGAAGGATTTACAACTGGAAAAGAAAATTTTTATCCTTTGGTGGGAGGGTAACACTAATCAACATCATCCTCTCTTCCATCCCTATGCATATCTTTTCCATTATTCAGCATCCAAATGGAACCGTGGAGAAGATGGAAAAGACTCTCACAACCTTTCTTTAGGATGCCAATCAAATAGGCCGGTGCCATTGGTCCTCTTGGGCACAGTTGGACAAACCGATTGAGGAGGGGGAGTGGGGCTACGTGATATCACTGCTACCATTCAGGGCATGTAGGCGCGTTTGGATTGGGATATTGTGGTAGGGACTTCTCTGTGGGCGACGTTCTTCAAAGAGAGATATAGGGATCTTGATCGGGTTTTTTTTTAAATACGTTTTTAAAAAAATATATTTTTTAAAAAACGCCCAGGTTAAAAATATTTTTAAAACTGCCCCTCAAAGGCGGCAGGCGCGATGCCGCCTTTGCGTTTCGGGGCAAAGGCGGCATCGCGCCTGCCGCCTTCGGCCTTTACCCGAAAGGCGGCATCCGCGATGCCGCCTTTCCCCTAAAAAAATTTTAATTTTTTTTTTGAAATTTTTTATTTTTATTTTGTTTTGTTTTGTTTATATATATATATATATATATTTATATTTATATATATATATATATATAAAAATAAAACAAAAATTTTCAGCAGAATTTCTCTGCTACTAAATATCCAGCGGTACTGCCATTACAGCAGTCTGGATTCTGACAGAAACCCTCACCCAGACCTCCCTTTTATAAGATGCCTTGCTCTGGAAATCATTCTGCATTTTCGATGTGGGATTCAGGTTCTTCCTTTCCTGCGCAGTACATTCTGCATTTCCGATGTGAGATTCTGTTTCAAGTGCGTGACTTTGAAAGACAATAAAATATAAACTATAAGACCAATATAAATGAATTTTTAAATATTGATTAAACATATAATTAATAGTTGAAATCAAAAAGAATTTCCTTAAAAAAGATGATGCAAAATAATTTATAAGGTTTCAAAACCGCTTACTTGAAATTTAAAAAAGTTTCAAGTACGTGAATTTGAAAGACTATAAAATATAAAATATAAAACGAATATAATTGAAACTTTAAAGATTGATTAAAGATATAAGAAATAGTTGAAAACAAAAGGAATTTCATAAAAAAGATTGATAGAAAATAATTTATAACCTCTCAAAACCGCTTACTTGAAATTTAAAAATGTTTCAAGCACGTGAATTTGAGTGACTATAAAATATAAACTATAGAACAAATATAATTGAAACTTTAAACATTGATTAAACATATAATAAATAGTTGAAAACAAGAGGAATTTCATAAAAAATGTTAATGGAAAATAATTTATAAGCTCTCAAAATCGCCTATTTGAAACTTAAAAACGCTTCAAATACGTAAATTTGAACGAGTATAATTATATAAGTAATAATTAATAAGTAATAAGTAATAATTATAATGAATAATAATAATTAATATTTATATTACTTATTAATAATTAATAAATAATAATTACTAATTACTAACTAATTAATTATAATTATTAATTATATTACCAATTAACTAAATAATTAGTATATATATAATAATTAATAAGTAATAAGTAATAATTATTAATTATTAATTATAATAAATAATAATAATAATTAATATTTATATTACCAATTACTAATTAATAATTAATAATTAATAATTACTAATTAATTACTAATAATTATAATGAATAATAATAATAATTAATTACTAATAATTACAAATTAATTATTAATTAATTACTAATAATTATAATGAATAATAATAATAATTAATATTTATATTACTAATGAACTAATTAATAATTAATTTGTAATTAGTTAATTAGTAATATAAATATTAATTATTAATTAGTTCATTAGTAATATAAATATTAATTATTATTATTCATTATAATTATTAGTAATTAATTAGTTAATTGGTAATATAAATATTAATTATTATTATTCATTATATATGTAATAATTAATAAATAATTATTAATTAGTTAATTATTAATTAGTTAATTAATAATGATTAATTAATTACTAATAATTATTAATTAATTACTAATAATGATTAATTAATTACTAATAATTATTAGTTAATTATTATTAGTTAATTATTAATTAGTTAATTAATAATTATTAAATAATTATTAATTAGTTAATTATTAATAATTGTTAATTAGTTAATTATTAATTAATTATTAATTAGTTAATTATTAATTAATTACTAATAATTATTAATTAATTACTAATAATGATTAATTAATTATTAATTAGTTAATTATTAATAATTATTAATTAGTTAATTATTATTAATTACTAATTAATTATTAATTAGTTAATTATTATTAATTACTAATTAATTATTAATTAGTTAATTATTAATTAATTACTAATAATTATTAATTAATTACTAATAATGATTAATTAATTACTAATAATTATTAGTAATAATTAGTAATATAAATATTAATTAACTAATTAATAATTAATTAATAATTATTAATTAACTAATTAATAATTGACTAATAATAATTATTAACTAATTAGTAATTAACTAACTAATAATTAATTAACTAATTAATAATTATTAGTAATATAATTAATAATGATTAATTAATTATTAATTAATAATTATTAATGATTAATTAACTAATTTATAATTATTAATTAACTAATTAATAATTATTAATTAACTAATTAATAATTATTAATTAAGTAATTAATAATTATTAGTAATATAATTAATAATGATTAATTAATTATTAATTAATTATTAATTAATAATTACTAATTAATAATTAATAATGATTAATTAATTATTAATTAATAATTATTAGTAATATAAGTAATAATCATTTAGTTAATTAGTAATATAATTAATAATTGTAACTAATTAATTAGTAATTAGTAATTAGTAATTATTAATTATTAATTATTAATTAGTAATTGGTAATATAAATATTAATTATTATTATTATTTATTATAATTAATAATTAATAATTATTAATTATTACTTATTAATTATTATATATATAATAATTATTTAGTTAATTGGTAATATAATTAATAATTATTACTAATTAATTAGTAATTAGTAATTATTAATTATTAATTATTAATAAGTAATATAAATATTAATTATTATTATTCATTATAATTATTACTTATTACTTATTAATTATTACTTATTTAATTATACTCGTTCAAATTTACGTATTTGAAGCGTTTTTAAGTTTCAAGTAGGCGGTTTTGAGAGCTTATAAATTATTTTCCATTAACATTTTTTATGAAATTTCTTTTGTTTTCAACTATTTCTTATATGTTTAATCAATGTTTAAAGTTTCAATTATATTTGTTCTATAGTTTATATTTTATAGTCACTCAGTTTCACGTACTTGAAACATTTTTAAATTTCAAGTAAGCGGTTTTGAGAGGTTATAAATTATTTTCTATCAATCTTTTTTATGAAAATCTTTTTGTTTTCAACTATTTCTTATATCTTTAATCAATCTTTAAAGTTTCAATTATATTCATTTTATATTTTATATTTTATAGTCTTTCAAATTCACGTACTTGAAACTTTTTTAAATTTCAAGTAAGCGGTTTTGAAACCTTATAAATTATTTTGCATCATCATTTTTAAGGAAATTCTTTTTGATTTCAACTATTAATTATATGTTTAATCAATATTTAAAATTTCATTTATATTGGTCTTATAGTTTATATTTTATTGTCTTTCAAAGTCACGCACTTGAAACAGAATCTCACATCAGAAATGCAGAATGTACTGCGCAGGAAAGGGAGAACCTGAATCCCACATCGAAAATGCAGAATGATTTCCAGGGCAAGACATCTTATAAAAGGGAGGTCTGGGTGAGGGTTTCTGTCAGAATCCAGACTGCTGTAATGGCAGTACCGCTGGATATTTAGTAGCAGAGAAATTCTGCTGAAAATTTTTGTTTTATTTATATATATATATATATATATATATATATATATATATATATATATATATATATAAACAAAACAAAACAAAAAAATAAAAATAAAAATTTTCAAAAAAAATTAAAATTTTTTTAGGGGAAAGGCGGCATCGCGGATGCCGCCTTTCGGGTAAAGGCCAAAGGCGGCAGGCGCGATGCCGCCTTTGCCCCGAAACACAAAGGCGGCATCGCGCCTGACGCCTTTGAGGGGCAGTTTTAAAAATATTTTTAACCTGGGCGTTTTTTATAAAATATTTTTTTTAAAAAACGTATTTAAAAAAAAATCCGATCTTGATCTGAGCAATAAAAAGCGCATGGATCGACCCTCTCATCTGGGATGGTTCATGGATGGGTTCCTTGAGGAGATATGAGATTCAGATCATTGGATCATTGGAATAGGGGATGTTGGCTTTTGGAAAGACAACTGGGTTGGGGAGCATTTGTTTTTTCATGGATGTCCTACACCAGATATCACATTCAGGGAAGCTTACAAGGACCCAACATTCACCAGGTCGGTTCTAAGCCAGGAACAGATGCTGGTGTTTGACAGTATATGCATGAATGAGGAAGAGGATTGATGCTGCTTCACTGGTTCATGTTTGGGTAGGTTCTCCATTCGGGGCTTCATGGAGTGGAAGAGTGTGAAGATCAGCCTTGGGGATGGGTCAGAGAAAATATGGTGCAAGGAGATTCCAACCAAAATGAATTTTCTGGTCTGGCGTGTCAAAAACAGAGCTCATACGATATATGAGAATGTCCAAAGTAGGGGGATCTTCTTGGCATCCCGATGCTTCTATTGCAAGGCAGCGAAGAGAGAATCAACAACTCACCTCTTTTTACAAAGTGAATGGGTGGCGGCTATCTGGATCATGTTCACTTCTATGGTTTTCTCCATCTTTGAGCACTTCTCCTTTCAGGATCTCATCTCCTCTTGGTTTCTCGGAGTGAAAAACATGGACTTAGACTGCAAGGTGAGGTCATCTATTCTCACCGCTGTTTGCTGGGTTTTTTTGGAGGCCAGGAACAATGAATATATGGGTTCTCGAAGCTCAATATTCTTGCTCCAGTTGAGAGTAAGATCGCTGGTCTATGATTTTGTCTCTCTGTTGTTGATCGATCAGCACTCGCCTGTGGCGTGCAATTTTTTGGGAAGGCCTCGCGCTCCGGACTGTTTTGAAGGGAGGAGGGTAATATGGAATCCTCTTTCCAGCAGTCTCAAGTTAAACGTTGATGGCTCCTGCATGCATGGAAATATGAGAGGCGGCGGGGTTTTACGTGAGTCAGGAGATTCGGTTCACCTAGAATTTAGTGCTTCCTATGGTATGGGCAATTCACTGGGGGTGGAGGCTCGGGCCCTCCTCACAGGGCTCACGGTATGTAGGAGTCAGGGATTCCAGGTGTTGGAGGCGGAGTCGGACTCCGAAGTGTTGGTTAAATATGTTCAGGGAGGGTCAGACGTGCCTTGGGAGCTGGCTTACATCAACAGAAGGTGTACCTTGGAAACCAATCAAGGATATCTCATGCATCATAGTTTGAGGGAGGGAAATTTTTTTGCAGATGTGATATTGAAGATTGGGAGACCTAGGGATGAGGTCGTGATTTATGGATGCTTGGGCACCCTGTAAGTTGAGTGTAGGTCATTTTTTATTGGGGATGCCTTAGGGTTACACCACTTTCGGCCTCCTTGAGTGTCTGGGATGTATGTTTTTTGGCCTAGGCCATTTATTATTTTTATAAAAAGCAATTTTCAGTCGGTATGTAATGAGTCATAAATAATACCAATTCTTAGGAATAGGCCAATCATGCTTAACATTTCCAAATTCCTCCATTGTGACTACTTGAAATAAAATTGCCTAGTAAAATAAATTCCAAATTATCTTAATCAATCCTCACATGGGGATAAATCTATGACCCAATCTAATGTTTTAATATCAATATATCACATTCCAAAATAATTTAAAATGAACTCCTTAATCCTACCTCCAATATATTGGGGACTTGTGCCCAATGATAAGGTATCTGCTCAAATGATGGGAGACACTACCTCTAAATATTAATTGTTACCTATTATCTTGTGATATTATCCATTGTAACATAATTAAACCACATCCATCATATATTTCACCTATATATACAAAAAAACCTCCGTAATATTTTTTTTGATAATTAATATATCACTAGATACAAACGAAACATCCTAAATATATATAAATTTTAATATTGATGGAACGAGGGTGGTCATTATTATGAATACTCCATGCCATAAAATATCATACCATGGATTCATATTCATCCTCGGAGACCATCCACCATCTTTAACTTCTTTCCTGCATGAATATAAGTGTTTCTGCGATCGAGTGTACATGTAATGGTGAGCAGTAATATGAAGTATTACTGACCAATGTAGTGAGTCATCCCCATGAATAACTGGTGTCTATGTGCATCATCCACAATGAGTATCCAAAATCAATAACCCCAGACTTCATCATCTACCATAACGATATTAAAAATAAATGATTAAAAATAAATTCATAACTCACTTTCACCACGCTCACCATATAATAAAATTTACACATATATAATATATTAATTATTTTATAAAAATAAGATAGGTGTAATTATATATCATTTACTTCTAGAGTTTCCTTGGATTCTCAGAACATAATATGTTATGTCTCTCATCAAATAGGACACCCTAGGTATAACCTTATCAATCCATTCCCATTAGTTTTTGACAATTGGAACTCATAGACCCCACATATAGATGGTGGTCATAAAATAGAATAAAAAATATGAATATTATATTCTCTAACAAACCTTCAAGTTTTCCCCATCCAATAATTAATCCAAGACACACCATCCTGAGATATTGGAGAAATAAAAATTTTAGTCTATCACATGCCATAGATTCTATATGAATACAAATCCACACTAATATCCTATTGAATATCCAATATAAATCATCCCACTATTGTGGATGAATGTGGGAAAATATTATATTCATTACCATCACCTCGATCCTATAACTGAGGAAGAGTAGGTTTATAAACACTTAGAGGTATAAAGCAGTCCTCATGCATATGATCCAAACCCTTCCCCCTACATTCAACTGATGGGATGGACTAGAAAATAATATCCTGGATTTTAAAATAGTTTAAATGGGCCTGGTAAAAAAGTTAACGGGCTTAATAATACTAACTTGACCATTTTAAGGTCATTTCATGGTTTAGAATAAATTTTATACTTTTTTTAATTTTATTTAAATTTTATATAAAAATGTGATGAATATGCAGATAAATCTATAATTTATAACTATTTATTTATTCAAAATTATTTTTAATCATATTTATAAGGAAGATCCATCCATCTGACCAATACAGTTAAACTGCATAAGGATCCATGTTCAATTTTTCATCCTCTAATAAATGCGGGTTTAAATAGATTGATTATTTTTAGTCTTGTTTAATATAGGTTTTCCAAGATCTACCTTATTATATCCTTTTAATAACCCATATAATCACTTTTGTAAAATCATTATCTAACAAAATACATTGTATTTTCACTTTCCTTTAATGCTATAGTTGATTTGGAAAAGATACACGTATAGGTCATTGTCAGTCATTACCTAGTTGTTTAAAACACGATGGTTTAACAAACCCAAAGAGAGGGAGTGAATTAAAGTGTTTAATTTCATTCCAATTCTAAATGCTTCTTATTTTATGCATAAGAAAAATAATTTTGAATTTTTTTAGCTAAAAACACATTCACGCCACCTAAGAAAAAGAGTGTAAATGAGATGACATATATATTTTACTTGATTCATCACAATGTGAGAATATAAAGATCATACACAAAAGATATATTGATATAAAAAAGAATATCTCTATATAATTCAGGTCATTTCAATGTTAGGTAGGGATTTAATCCATACCAAGTCCACTAACTTCTCCTTCCCATCCACTCCCAACATGTTTATCTCTACCATGAAATAATATAATAATCCAGAATTCACATTTTAGAAAAACTCCAAATCTATTCTTTATAAAAAGTATCAATATTTATTCCTTATTGATTTTTATTTACTCATTTTTACCTTTCAATTTGAATATTGAAAAAAATATGGAAAATAAAAATGGTATAAAATCAATTTTTTTTTCATTTCAATAAATAACATATATATATAATCTTCAAACATAAAAAATAGAGATAAATCTTCTCAACTTATTTCAGTATAATACTCAATTCAAACTCAATTTAAAAATTCCTTGATTTTTATGGATATTTTCCAAAAATCCCATGAATTTTTCTATATCATTTTGTTTGACAGGTGTATGTTTTATGGTGTGGAATGAATGGTTCCAAAATCATATCATATGTATGGTTCCTATATCATTTGGAATGGTATATGTTACTATGACACATTCTATGATTTCATAGTATTAGAACATTACAAGGACAAATAGTTGAATCACTTCCACTAGTTATCATTAAAAACATTATTTGATTAAGGGATTTCAAAAATCTTGTAATCTCACTACAACATTTATAAAATCATAATATACGATTGGATATATTGTATATCGATGTTATAAGTTAAATATAAGTGAATGAAGTACTCTAACACACTATGATTGATGGGTAAAAAAATGTAATAGTTATTATTTTAGAATATCTTCCATGTAAGATATTATTTAATAAATGTGTCATATGACGAAATTGATGAGAGATCAATATATACATGTAATAGTTACGTAAGCTGATAGAGTTTCATTTACTCATGCATTATAATTCATGTGTAAATAAAATTTCACTCAAGGAGTGTCTTCAAAGTCTTTATAAAGGATCCTATATTCATGCGATGAGGGTTAAATCACTCACTCATTCCCATAAAACCCCCCTGATCATGTATCCTTCCAATAATACCTATTTTATATTATGAGACACCAGCAGTCCAAGGAGGGTGGAAGAATCCCACTCATATGACTAGTGATTTAGCACAACCCATCGATATCTCCACAGTAGGGATGCCTTTCCACTAACTCTACTATGATCATCATCAATCATGGATGATGATAAATGAAACAGTCATCTATGGTGTAAGGTATAAAACTCTATTCATTTAATATATACAATATTTAATTTATAAAGAATTTTCAATAAGGGATATTTCATTTTGTTAGTGCATTTAAAGTAATAAACATGTGTTTTAGATCCATCGAAACTATGAAGTTGTATAAGAGAATTAACAAGAGGTTTCATTCATAACATCATAATTAAAATGATGTTTTTGAAGTTGTATTTAATATCTTATTCCTTATCATAAAATATGATTCAGAGTTTTTTTTTCAATCAGTTTCAATTAGAGCCTATGATATGGTATATCCTAGAAAGTAATTTGGTATAAATCTCTCATATTTTTAGGTCATAGCGCCTAACATCACTATGTCATAATTGATAATAATGTTGTGTCGTGGTTTAAAAAAGGGCATCTTATCACCTTTATGACATTGTTGCATATCGTAAAATTTGATATGATATATAAGTTTCAACCTTCAAGTATCATATTAAAGGAGATTATTTTCTATCATACATAAAATACAGGTAATGACACATATATGATTTAATATTTGTAAGCATATCAATAAAACCTATGAATCATGCAAAATCATTACATATAATTATTGATGAAAAAAATAATTAAATTAAAATATGAAGTTATTTATATAATTTATAAATTATAGAAAAATATATTTCAGTTTATTTATTAAAATTTAAAAGTTATTATAAATTATTTAATATTAATTTTTTTATAAATAAATAATTATTTTTTTCAATTTATTTATTAATAAATATTCCAAAATATTAAGTGTTACTATTAAAATACCTTTCACTAAATTTAATTTTTGACATTATGACTTAGAAATAATAAGGTCAATTTATATAGAGTTTGTAAATAAAACAATATTGCTAAATAATAAGATTATGAATTATTCATAACACTAAACTTGAAATGTTTAGATTTTGTGTATTATTTGGGATATTATTTAAACCACATCAATAGTATTTTATAATATTTATTTGATAAACATTTAAATAATGTTAAGTATGTGATATTTAGATTATGTAAATAGTTTACATAAAAGAAATTGAAATATAAAATGATTATATTTTGGTAAATATCATATATTCAAAGTGAAATATCATATAATAAATAATATGAAGGAATTAATATTATGAAATTAATATAAAGTACTTATATTCATGATTATGGAATTTCCATAATGAATAGATAAAATTATAAAGTGCCTATAATCAGATTTTATTTATGAATTATTTATAAATGTTTATCTCAAGTTTAAATATGTGAATTCTTAATTTATTTAAATTTTATTACATAGTTTATTATTCATGGAAATGAATTATTTATATTGTGAATATGTGCATCCTTTCAAATTTTAATAGTTAAACCACTTCTATAGATTATCAAACATGAATTCAAGGAGTTAGGTGATAGGTGTGACAATGGATTCAATATTCATCTACCTTGAATTCCATTTGAAATTAATCATAATTGATTGAATTTAGTTTTTGAATATTGTTTATATGTATTATTTCATTTAGTTATTATTAATATTAATCTCTATTGAGTAATTTATACCCAGGTAGATGGAATTCATGTTAGACTTCTCACAGGACTGAAGGCTTATTCTGTACTAAAGAGAGGTGGGGGTAGTTATTTGTTTCTCAAGGATCACTCAAAAAGTGATTTTAAATTTCATATAATTCGAAATATTTACATGAAAATTTCATGTAAATTATGCTTGAGATACATTTATATGTGTGTAAATATTCTTGTCAACTATTTTGGGTGAGTAACAAAAACTGTGAGTTGTGTGAAGAATTACACATCAATATGGTTTGACCATATTGTTTTTGTGGAAGGAATAATATTCAAAACTAAATCACTTAAGGTATTCATACATAAGGGGATTAAAATTAGATAATATGGTGAGTTCAAATCATTAAAAAAATATTAAGTGTTTGAATCCTTCCAAAGGGGGAAAAGTTAATAATTAGATCATTCACCGAGTAGGTTCTGCCAATGTAGTGTACCTATTGATTAACTTGTGTAAGTTCTAATGTAAATGGTGAACCCTAAGAGTTAGGTAACTAAATATAATTGTTTTAAGTGGGATAAAATTAACTAGGAAAACCTTGGAGTTTGGATACCATAGGAATATATTTGAGTTTATCCATATATTGTATTTGAAAAACATTTATATTATCAACTATCCAAGAGTTATATATGATATGATAGTGATGTTGCCCAACATAAATTTCTATGTGCTGAATGGAATGGAAAATAGAACTCAATGATTAGTAAAATATGGCACTTAAACTACTAATTTACATGATGAGTTTAAAATGGACTGTTATTTTAGTGGGGGCCATATAATAAAAGCCCTTACTAAATGTTATTAAAACATGATATCCATATAGAAAAAAATATGTTTTAGATAAATAGATTCATCATCATCAAACATATATTTGAGTTAAATAATATTTGAAAAATAATATTAATGTATGAAACCCCTTATTATGTAACCAAGTGTTTATGTTATTAAATTTATAAACACAAATTCTTGTTATATTAATTCAGTGATTCAATTATGGATTAAATGGCATTAAATGAAAAATTATCTGAGAAAATTTTGTATTTACTCATATATTCAATTTAAATTGATATGAAATTGACATTGTGAGACTAGATTTTTCATTAAGGATTATTAAATTTAAGGTATTCATCATCATAACATCTATAGAAATTTCATGATGATATAAAAAATTTCAACAAATGTTTAGCCTATTATTCTCTAAGTTTTGAAAATATATTTACAAGGTATATGATTTATAGGTTTTGGTGTTGTACTGATTGTATATGTGGGTAAGGGTTCAAACTGTAAGAATAAAAGTTATTTAGAGGTTCTAATGATACATTATAAAGTATAAAATCAATTTTATTGAAACCTAATGGTGTTATTAGTAATCAAGAGTAATGATTCCATATGATTGAGTTATATGAGATACCTGAAAGGGTTTTTTAAATTACATGGAATTTATATGTTAAAAATTAGTGTTATCAAAATCAATTCATAGATATTTAGGGTATATTATACCACCTATATGTTTTAAAAGTATTGAAAATATAAAATAGTTTAAAATAAGTTGAATAATTGATAGAAATTGTATTTTTCATACAAATAATGAAGTAAAGGCTTGTTACATAAATGGTTTGATTTTATCATTCTTAGATGAATCTAATTATAGGATGGATATATTTTACTTATTTTTGTTAAATGATAGGAGTATTTGTTTGTTAAAAAATATTTGTTAGGAATAATATCACATGATATATATAGTTTATATTTCATTACATTCTATAACTTTTTAAAGGGGATCAAGGATAATTTTTTTTATAGGATAATGTGTTTTTATAGATATATGTTAAATATAAGGGAAGATGTACCCACAAACCATGTGTGGTATATTTTAAATAATATTATCATTTATTCAAACAATAATTATTTAAACACAAATCATGAAATATATGATATAAAAACAATGGTTTCTTCTCTAAATAGTCCCACTAAGAGGAAATAAGATTTATGTTTTAAACACAATAGATTTTGTATAACATAGAATGATATTATTAAGAGAATACATTTTCTATGTGGCTAATTGGAGTATGTTTTAACTTATAGATGCTTGATTTTAGTAAATAAAAGATTATTCCAGTCTAAATACAGGGTGAGTTTCACCTGATATACTAAAAATTATAGGATATGTGATGGCAAAGAGAATTATAAATAATTACATTAATTTACTATAAAAACGTAAATGTCAATTTATCCTAAAGAATATTAGGATGTTTTGGTATGTGATAATGTAAAAAATTACATTATTTTACAATATATTACAAGGGAAAAATTTTTGATGGACCAGGTTCAAAAAATGATGATAATATACTTAATTGATTACATAAGTTAACATCATAAAATTTGATGTTCTCAAATTAAGGAGTTTGAATACGTTCAATGGGATAAAAATTTGGAATATTATTCTTAAATATAACCATTATACAAAAACAATTTCTTCATGGATATTAATCACTAAGGAGGTTAGTGGGGGGTGGTCAACTGGTTACATAGTGATGTGGAGGGAACTATGTAGATGTAATGAGTTAATAAAAATGAAAAAGTACATCGAACATAATATTGAATTGGAAGTTTATCATATATTATATGAAATAATGGATCTTATGTAGGGATTTACCATGTATACTTAAAATAGTTTAATAATATAAAATGTATCATATAAAATTCAATCTCCACTTTATCATTCATTCACATTGGATGCATATATGTATTTATTGATATACATATTGTAATGTGAAATGAAAATTGACCACTAAAAATAAGGATTTTAGTTATTTCTATCTAATATTAATTAAAGAGTATTACAGGTTATAAAAAAATGTAATGGTTAGAGTTAGTATGATTGTTGAATAGAGATATAGAATATGCTCATAATCCACAACAAGGGTTTATGTATACTATATGGATAATGATTTATACCACATGGAGTGTTACAAACTATGTATTTGATATAATTCGGGTGAATGAATAATATTTATAGTCCCTACTGCTTGAAGTTGGTGAGAAACCTACCATGAAAACCTTCATACTTTGATATTATTCATACATAATCCTTATGAATTTTCTAATTAAGGGTCAGTTAGGTATTTTTCTGGTCATGTCATCGATTGAAGATCAACCATGATGGGATTTTTCCTCTCATGTGATGAGTATGACATTTGGGACCTCAATTGAGATAGATTTATGAGTGTGTAGTTTGATATAGAGAAGAAATATGATTTTTTTTATCTATTTGGGTGAGGGAAATTCGATGTGATCATCCATAAAGTTGAACGACAAGTGATTTTTTCATCAACCTAATTTACCTATACATAGAGAGTCAAGAAATGTGATTAGGTGAAATAATGTTGACATACTCATTTACCCATGGTCACTTGATGTCTTGGATAACAGGAATTTATGAGAATGTACATGATTGAGTGCTGAAACTAGTGGAAATATATATAGATTTGTGAGTTTTATAGAGATCATTTTATATCCCTTCATAGCTAGAGTATCGTTTATTCTTTGATAGAGGCCACTTTTCACATATATTTATGGATATAAATACTTATATTTGTGGTTAATGCAATTTGGGCCCATGGGGTCACACTTTGTGGTTGACTAAATGAGGATTGTGTTTGACATAGATAAAACATATAAAAGTATTTTAGAGTTAATAAAAGAGTTATTGATGGATCTTTACAAGGAATTTCATATGATTTGATACATAGTGAAGTTAATTATATATTTTTATGTGTTTTAGAAGATATTAAAAATAGTATTGGATAGGTCCCCACAAGTGATTATGTATGACGCAATATAAGGTAAAATGTCATAGTGTCTATATGGGTTTTATGTAAGTGGTAGATTGAATGATATATTCCGAAAAGCCTATAAAAGTTTTATGTATCATGGACAAGTCATATTATATGATTAATGGGTACTGTAAATTATGTAATCATGTTAGTAAATTTGGCTAATCATAATGCATGATTTGATATATAATACGGAAGTGTAATAATATGAATCATATGGTATGATATACCTTATAACATTATGATTTATGGATAAAAGAATGAAAAGATATATTAATAAAAATATATTCCATTTAAGAAAACATTTATCAAATTTTTCATGTGATAAAACAATGGGAAATCAATACATTCAAGTAAGGGCTTCATGAATTAGCTGACTTGTATTTACTCAAGCCTTATAATGCATGAGTAAATGAAAGTTCACTTGAGGAGCATCCTCAAGGGATTTTAAAAGAGTTTACTTCTATGTAATGTATGTTTACATTATTTTTCACTCATAACTAACACTAAATCAATCTCATTTCTCTCATTTCATACCATATTTACACCATGAGACACTAGCATTCCATGGATGGAAGAAGAATCCCACTCAGATAATGAGGGATTCAACACTACCCATTGATACTTTCGAAAGAGAAATGTTTTTTTAATTCATCCATTTTAATCTTCATCAATAATGAATGAGAATAAATGCGACATCCATATACGGTATAAGGTACTCATTTTTCTTCATTTAAAGAATTAGTGATTTCGTTTTTCTATCATGGTTTATCATTAAATTTGGGTTTCGTTGATGATTTTTTTTATATTTTAAAATTTTTATTGGATGATTCAAAACATAGAAATAGTGTTAAATCATATGTTATTAATTAATGAGATGATACATGAGAAATTGGGAATGTACCAAGGGATATATATAAGGTTGCAAAGGGAATTATGATGGGGTGATCATGCCTACCTAAACCTTATATTATTCTCCCAATATCTCTCTTTCTCCTCCTATCTTGGATTATATGATATACTAACATATCATGGACACCCATGATGGGGATTCATGCTTAAGTGTTGAGATATTCATTCATCTCATGGGTACACCATCAAGGGGGGATGTCTGTAGGCTACCTATCTATGGTCTTCATCAAGACCATCTTGATCTATGATGTGGAAACCCATCAGCGAAAGGTACACAAGAAGGTTATTAATTTAAAATAGTTTCCAAATTATTTGAATCTCACATGTCTGATTCTAGTTTTATGTTTTTTATTGATTATATTTTTTTATCATGTTTTGTTAAATCCTAAGAAACCCAAAATTGGAATTAAATATTTACCATGTGATTTGAAACATGAAATCATGCTATAAAATGAAATTTTGAACCCTTCGACAAAAACAGAGCATCGTGTCTACATTATGATACATCTAATATCATAATGAGATGAGGGATTTAATTTTACATGGGTAAAATTGTAATCCTACATGAATTAATCCTATATATCACAGAGTTAATATCACATGAATCATTTTATAGAGATTATGATAGGAGGCATAATATTACCTATGTGTTTAATCCTATATGAAATATAACACACATAATAATAGTTCAAGGTTAATGTCATGCAATGAATGATTTAATATTACATATATTATCACTATGAAAGATTAATCACTTAGAGGAACAATGTTATTTTTATATACTGAATTGTTAAAATGATGTGAAACTAATAATGATTGGTATTGCATGAAATTAGAATTAAGGATTTCTATGCATGCCATAACCACACATAGTTAATATTACGTGTTATAGATGAATATCAGGAGAATATTTTAATGAATGTCCTTTTTTGAAGGTATAAATGTTATACAAACCCCTATATTTTAAGTCACAGGACTAAGAAATAAGAGAAATTATTCCAACACTACACTTGTTTTAATATAAGTATTGTGGATATTAAATGTGATTAATGATAGTGTGAATTGATTTATTCTTTCACAAGTTGTTATAATATATTATATTGTATTATAGAAAGCGGATACTCCATATTTTTCATGCATCATGTTATACCGTAAAACCAACTTAAATAGTTAAATATGATTTGACATGAAATTTTTTATTTTACATGTTTTCAACTATGATTTTTATAAATGGTTTATAAAATAGTTTGTAAATCACATAAAAATGTGTTTTGGTGTATTTATTAAGAAAATTTGTATTTAAAATAATGAAATATATATAATTTTAAATAATATAATGAAAAATATGAATGAGATCATATTGAAAATAAATATAAAGTGTTTATATTTTTTTAATTATGGAATATTCATATTGTATGAAAAAATTATACAGTGTTTATAATATATTTATTTATGAATTGTCTGTGAATATTTATTTCATTTATAAATATGTGAATTTTAGTATTATTTAAAAGTTATTTCTTATTTTACTCATATATATAATGTTTATATAATTAATTGTTATGTATGATTTAATTTAAAGTTTTTTACTGCTTCATAGTTATAATACATGCATCAATGGAGTTACATGCTCATCATGGAAATGAATTTAGTTTTATTATACCTTAATTATTAGTAACTAGGGGTATACTCATGTAGGGATTATTGATTTCATATAATTCTAATCAATAAAAATATAATGTTTCTTATACTCCATGACTGGGATTAATTTGGATATGTATGAATCTAGTTGATTTTTTATTCTGGTTTGTAATAAATTTTATGAGTTATGTAAACAAATACACTTTAATATGGATTGAGAATACTAATTTGATGGAAATAATAGTATTTGAAATGAAATAATTATTTGAATGTGTACATCTAAATGGAATAACATGATACAATATTGTGATATTAAGTTCCCCATAAAATAATGAGTGCTAGATTTCATTCAAATCATCATTTATCAAAACAATTATTATTCATTATGGGTGAACCTAAATATCTAGTATCCATGGATTTTATTATGTATGGAAAGAATTTAATGAGGTGAACCTGACCATTTGGTTCCTCATTCTTATTGTATGTTTTGCAACACACTTAGCTTGGAAACCCTAGCTGTTAAGATACCACAGTAATCGAGTTGAGATAATTCATATGATATATTTGACAAAGAGTTATTCACTCAACTATCCAAGATTTATATATGATATGATAGACATGTTTTTCTACCAAATATATCCATTAACTATTTACATGATAATCAATGTACGTCATGATGAAATATGTGTCTTGAACAACTAATTCATATGATGAGTTTGAAAGGGGTTATAATTTTAGTGGCAGGACATTTAATAAAATAGTTTATTAAATATTTATAAATTTTTATTCTAAAATTATAAAAAATAATTTGTAGATAAATTAAATCATCATCAAACTTATAGTTGGCTTCAATCATGTTAAAGGATAGGTTTAATGTATTAAAATCTAAAATCTTAATAACTTATGAAAATTTCTATTGTGATAGAAATTATATATGTCATAGAAACACCATTATAATTATTTAACTATTGAATTATTTAAACAAATGAATCTATATGTGTATTAGAAACATTAAATGATTCAATTGAGGTTTTGAAAGAAATAAATGAAAAAAATTATGATGAAATTTATTCAATTCTCACATACACAATATGATTTATTATGATAATAACTTGGAGAGACTAATGGTTTAATATACGTCTTATTCTAATTAATCAATTCATTCTATGTTCAGCATTGAAAATTTTCTAGAAAATTTAATTAGTTTAAGAAAACATTACATGATATTATCAAAGTATTTGGGATAGATGAACGGAGAAAATAATGTCTAGGTTCTGGTATTGTGTTGAAAGTACATATGGATAAAATTTCAAACTTAATGAATAAAAGTTAGTTGGAGAGTCCTAAAATGTTTCTAAAAGTAACTAGTTAAGATCATTGAATCTTAAGGTATATTTGGGATGAAGTGAAATATTTTCCTATGATGTAATTTTTTGTGGCTACCTGATCAAGTTTAATAAACTCCAAGGAAATTCCATATCATTTATTGATATTATAAAATGTTATAATATAGTTTTCAAGAGTCTGTTAGAACAAATATATATTTTAATTTTTTTAAATATAAAATAATTCAAAATGAGTGTATTAATTAATAAATCCTTTACTTTTCATTGAAATAATTATGAAAAGTGTTGTTACATAAAATATTTCAAATTAAATAAACATATCAAGTAAGGGGTTATTAAATCAATGATTTGAATGTAAATGAATATATCAAACTCATATGAATGTAAATAAAGGATATGTATGACTATCAATTTTCTCTTATATAATAATAGAAATTGTTTACTAACAATGACTTTAAATAAAAAACATGAGATAATATATTCAATACACATGGTTTATGATTTATCTAATTATACAACATATTTTTAAAGAAGATATGGTTAAAAAATATATATATAGGTTAATTTTTTTCATCTAGATGTTTTTTAAAATATGGTGAATTAATATTGAACCACTATCAATGGACTATTTTAAAGAATATTATTTTTATGAAAATGATCCAAACATATATAATATCATATTTGATATAAATACAATTGTTTATTTTCTAAGTTTTTTACTCAAATGAGATAATAGTTAGTTCTCAAAAAAAGGTTTTTGTGAATCATAAAATGATATTGAAAATATAATATAGTGTCTAAATATTATTGGCTATATTTTGAACATAAAAATTTCAAAGCTAACAAATAAAAGATCATGTTAGATGATATACGAGAAGTTTGAAAATTATTTTGTTTTCTTTTATTGTAAAAAGGTTTATTTACATTCTATTTTGTGTCTTATCATAAAAAAATGTTTAATTGAGGTATCTATAGACTACATTGAAGTTACCAAGGAATAATTCATGTTTTGGAAGTATTTTAGTGTAAAAATAGGACACTTTTTGGTGAAACATGATTTGGAAACAGCTTGCCTAGCCTAAGAAACCATGTAACATGATAAATTTAAGGTATATGGGAATTAAAACATTGTGCATAATTTATTTAAAACCATGATGAAACTATGTGGCATGAAATACAGCACCTATATGTGACTGCATGGATCCCACACATATTACAAATAATTCCACTTAACATGCATTACATACCTACCCACAACCAATATTTTAACTCAATTTTTACCCATGTTGGGGGGTAATGAGGGTAGAACTCGTGAGGGGTGATGAAGGGGACTCAAAAGAAGTTATAAGAGGTTACCCACACCCCTATAACTCTATAAGATCATTATATGCGATATTTTAAAGTGATTTGGATTTCCATTAAATCATAAATCATATCAGACCAAGGAAGGCTATCAGATCATTATCCAATATGGGGTTTTATTCTCTTTTTTGATCTATTCACTATCCAAATCCCTAGAATTATTTAGTATTAATTTTTCCTTTATTGTATATCTATTAATGATTGATGGATGATGTTTTTTGAACATGACTTTGATCACTATATTGAGTTTTCATTTATAGATTGTGTTTGGGTTATGTTGTGACTGAAATTCCATTTATTCCTTACTTTCAATTACTAGAGTATTTAGTTGATACTAGGATAACACCAATAAAATCAGTATAAGTGGATACCATGACCATTGTATTCACTCTACTTTGAATTTAGTGATTTTTCCTCATGAAATACTTGTTAAAATATATACCAAACCAAGGATTTGATTTATATAGTGTTATTATGTGATTTCCAGATAGTGGACTCACTGATTTCTATGAATCCAATAGGAACTACTTATAAATTGAAACTATTTGAGTGATTAAGATCCCAATTCATCACTGAAATTGGAGTACACCTTGCATTCCAATCCAAACTTAAAACCATAGCTCCCATATCACTGATATATGATAGGTTATATTTATTTTCATTTTCCATTAACATTTTTTCCACCTTATAAAACATTCAAATACATAGATCCAATGACTACCCTTTCTATCTATAGGATTTAACCCTACTTACACTAGCTACATAGTTAGTTGTTTTACGGAACATTATTAATTTTTATTTTTTCATGCCTTGAAATAGTAATTCCATGTTTTTTCACCATTGATGGGGAGTGATTGTGTAATATCAGGGCTCATCTAGACCAAATAATTTTGGAATTTCTGTCATTTGTTTTCTTATTTTATTGAATATTTTCAGAAATGATGTGTATCTCTTTTTGAAAAAAAATCATGAATATAAAAATTGATGTTATGGAATTTTGGGTTTAGAGGTATGCAAGTGGAGAACCCACCAACATTATTGACCACATTCATGGTTCACATATATTGAATCAACAATGGTGGGTGGAATCATCCACATTATGTTATGTCAAACCAACATCACTTTAAAATTATTGGGGTAAAGAAATATTTTGACAACAAGGGTTTGATGAATTTTGGTGGAGTGATTATAATTAAGTGACCTCTTTTCACCACCATTACAAAAAAAACCTTCACCTAATAAAACTAAGAACTTTAATTTAGAATTTTTTTATCAATGATTGTAGAGACTCTTTTTTACTTGTAAGAATTTTAAATATAATAAGAAATATTTTATTAGGTAAGAATTGATACGACATGCAATTCAAAGGCCTAGTGGGCCTGAAATAAATTTTATAAAAATATTAAATAGGTTTATATCACAAACACATAGTTATTTAGAAATAATTTAATATATCTTGAATAGAGTCTTTGATAAAAAATCTGAGACCATGGTTGCATTAAGAATATTAGGTTTAACCTAGACATGACCTAAATTTTGTCGGAATCAGATGTTCAAATAAAGAATCCATTGGTGGGTACGTTCAGTGGATTAATTAATTAATTAATTTATTTAATTCATTTAATAGACGCAACCTAATTCAGTAAATAATAACTTGTTATATAAAATAGCTATGTTTAGCCACATAACCTTGGGATCATTGAGAGGATGTTTCATCATTTTCATTGGTAGAATGAGATTAGATAATGGCTGGTGTTTAGATCAAGGCGAGTCGATAGACAATGGACAAAGTGAATCATCCTCATCACTGGAGAATGCATCCTCATCAATGATCAATCCAATATTAATCTATGGATCATTAATTGCATTTTCTATCCATATTAAAATACTAATCATGTTATTATCATATATTCTTTGATATATGATTAATTTAATCCTTCGCATGATCCTGTGAATCAAGTTAAATGGTTTATTGAATTTATTCTTTATTATGGAAGGGTTCTCACCTTGAATATCCATGATATTTGATTATTGTTGATGAACACTTAGACAATGATTTATGAACCTTTTTATTGAGCCTTTTCCCCATCCATTTTTTCATTATTTTCCATCAGTCTACGAGGCCACAATTCGACATTTCAGGGTGGGTCTAAGTGAGAATGGACCCAAGATTAATGGTGGATGTGCACACAATGACTGAATTAGAAGTTTTTGGATTTATCAGGATGGAACATGAGTTATGTTCCATGGATCTAGGATCTAGATATCAATGATGATGGGAGTTTCACAAGGAGTGTGGAGGCTTCAACCAGAGGATTAGATATCCATTTTCTGGCCACTGGAGGTTGAGAAACGATGGATGGAGGTGAGTAAATTCTATTTTAGGTGGTCATATGGTATGAATTAAGTATGAAATGAATGATCAAGTATCCACATAGTATATCAAATTTTCTTTTGAAAATTATGACTAAACAACATGTACTTGTATGAAAACATGTTTTATAGTCCCTTAGCTATAGTGGCTAGGGTTTCATGGTGGAGATAAGTATCACACATAATTTTTCACCCCTCACACTTTCTGAGTTGGTACAGGTAGCTTAGTGTGAAATCTGTGTGTATACATGAATAATCATGGCCAGACACATAGGCATGGCCAGGTACATTGTCATGTGCCACTGTTCGGGAATATCTAGGTACACGATCAAGTACACAAGCATGACCCGAAGAACACAGACACAACCAAGAGAACAAGGGAAGGCCCCAGGTGTCCAAGAAATTCCTTCTGGATTCCAGACACTCCATGTATAGTGACATGGAAACCGAACTATGTCTAGAGGAGACATATCTAGCTTATAAGGCAGGTCCAAATTCTATTAGTAGAACTATACATGTTGTTCACTTCTTTATCAACTTTTTTCCTCTCTTATCCCCTTCATTTTGACTCAGATTTTGTCCCACAAGTAGAATATACTGATTTATTTCCATGTGGAATGTGATGGTGGCCTTCATAGTGGATTTTGAGATAAGATTCAAGATGTTCCATGAGTGATTCTTCTTTAGGCGATATTTGAAAATGAAACTGATAGAGTAGGATCATCAGAGAGAGTTTGGGGTTTGAAAAACCATAGAATACTAGTGTGTGGGTCTCCCATACTCCTCACACAAGTTTTAGTGGAACCACACTGATCGACTAGGTCATGGTTCCTCTACCTACTGAGTGGAACCCTGCAGGTGGAATGGGGTGTTGGTCCTCTACCTACTAATTCACACCACCCATATAGACTAGCATGTGGGTCCTCTACTTACTGAGTGACACCCCCTAATGGACTAGGGAGTGGTTCCTCTACCTACTATGTGGAACCCCTGAAGGGATATGTCATGTTCTCTCCACCTTCTAAGTGGAACCCCCTGATAGACAATAGTGTGGGTGATCTACCTACTGAGTGGAACCCATTATAAACTAGGTTGTGGATCCTCTACCCACTGAGTGGAACATTCCTAAAGGACTAGGGAATGGTTCCTCTACCTATTTAGTGGAACCACTAATATACATGGTTTCAGGTCTTCTATATATCAACTCAGTGGAACCACCTTAACTTGCATAGGTGTGGTTCATCTCCTTAGAGATTATCCCTACTCGACTGGGCTGTATAGTGGCGAGGTGTGGGTCCTAAATAGGGTTCCTTATTTAGATTCGTGAGTTTCTGGGAATCAATGATAAACATTTAAACCTACATGTAGGACCATAATATTGGTCTAGGATATGATATGAAAATATATGTTCTATTTTTATGTGTTTCTTGTCGGATTATATATATATTTGTGTTATTGGGATTTGTTTCCCTCTTTCTTTGGGTTGTTCTGAATACTTATATCATGTCTCATATTACGCTCACTCCAGTTTTTGTGGTTTCCAAATGTTTATGTATATATTCACCCCTACACGGGATTATCTCACACATGTCATGTCTTATGTAGATCACAGATAGGTGAGTGGTTGTTTTAGTGGAGCATATGGATACATGGGGGGAATAGACCATGTATGGTGACTGGGTTCATGTAGAAAGGTACTTCTGGAAACTCAACCCATTTTATTTATGCATTATCGGATATTGTCACTATCCCACGTCCTAGCGAGGTGGGGATTTGGTGTCCTGGTCGTCCACCTTCTAGGTGGGACCTGGTGAGTCAAGTCTTTACATATTGGTATCATAGGTTGTTTGATGTTGAGGTGGTGTTTGGATTTTTTCCCCATAGGATGTTTTGTTGGGAATTCAGGGAACTATTTTCAAAGTGTCTCAAGTATGGATTTTAGGCCAAAGAACCCTTTTTTCTATGGTTGACAACGTATAAGTACACCAGGAATATGACTATATGATTTCCGACTAGGAATACAATGTAGGTAACTTTGTTAAATATATCACATAAAATTGATTCCTTTCACAGTCCTTTTTGATTTATCCCCCACATATATATTCTCATTTGACCATGGTGAATCCTCATCACATTCATGATTCATCTATGAGTACAACCATCCAGGTTACTGATTCAAGATGATGATGAATATACGATGAGTGATGTGGCCTTAGTTCTGAGGCCATCTCATGATATCTTTCCTCTAGGTTGGAAGGTAGAAGGACCTCACAAGTTAATAAGTAGTTTATATTAGTAGTGTAGGATAAGGATGTGTGCAGTCATAACTCAATCCTTTAGAGTACTAGAGGCCACTAATATTCTTCAGTGACTAATATCCCTAGATAGCGGAGGATTTTCTTTAGTTGGTGACCCGATTTTTTAGACTTGTGAGGATCCTAACATACGATATAGTTTCACTTGAAACTGATTCTCTTTATAGAGTATAAATTGGTTTAGGTGGTACCAATGGATGAGACACCCGTGGAATTGTGCATTTCAGTTTTTGGAGATAGATATTACCTAGTTTTAGTGTTGATCCAAACTCCCTTCTCAGCTGGTTGAGGCCATACCTAATCATGCGGTTTGGAAATTCCATTTGGAGAATACCCCTTTTGATGTTGATCCTTATGATGAGACCTCTCCAGGAAAATAATGGGTTTTGATATATCCCTTTTATTGAGATTTTTTTCACATGTATTTTGACATAAAAGGAATATGGAAACTTCCCCCACTGTGAAAAGTTCTTATTATGTGATTTTAAAAAAAATGAGGGTGAGTCAGTGCCACACAAAGTGGATAGTGTTAAGGTGTGGTAGATGATTTCCATTGAATTGTTTGTTCAATTTTGGTTAGTGTGTAGAGGTGTCATAGTGGGCCCTATTTGAGGAGAGAATGTGGGACAAGGAAAGGATGGTCTTTCAACAAACGAGACTTCTGGTATGGATACTTATGTGTGGTTATAGGTAATATATGTTTCTCCACTGCTTTAGTTCTAGTTTTATCCTGAAGTCATAAGAAACATTTCTTGGGATGTAGCCCATGTTTGAGATAGAATGATGATAGTGGAGGCCTTTTTTCTCAACCCTTATGTTGGAGGATCCAGAAGAGAGAATCAATGATCAAATATTTCTTCCAATGGAGTAACCTTACTCTATGAGGAGAGAGAGATCCACAAATGAAATCATTCAGTAGTTATAGTGGGACTCTATGATGTTTTCCTATGTATGTATAGGTCATATACCATCCATGTTTATATGTTTTCTACTAGTAAGTATAGTAGTTCTTCTATTTTATGGGATGTAGTTTTCCTCCTTTGATAAGAAGTGATCCCCAGGTTCAGTAAGATGAGCTCATTCATGGGAGGTTATGTAAAATTTATTATTTTTCAAATAATAACCTAGGATTAGTGGATTTTATGATCTCTCAAATTCCTACGATGATGGTGGGGTATGATGACGCCTTTCCTATGGACATATCAGGTTTACCACCCCACCATGAGATGGAACTCTGTATAGAATTACACTAGGTATGGACTGATGTTTTTTGTATCGTGTTGGATGACCCCATAGGGATACAATATCTAGTGGTGTTGTTGGAGGGTCTATAGAGGTAAGGATTTGTTAGACCAAGTGTTTTTACCTACACATCCTTATACTGTTCATCTAGGATATGGATGAGAGCTCGAGGTGATGTATGGATTGACGTCTTCTGAACCAGGTGAGTATTAGGGAGGAGTTTCTTCCCCCAGTAATAGATGAATTCTTGGACCATTAAACTGGGGATAAGTGTATCTCAGTGTTTTTCCTCAATATAGGTTATCATCGTATCTTGGTATACGAGGATACTGTACCAAAAGCACCTTTATTAATCCACTATAGTCAATTTTAGTTTATGGTTATAGCCTTCGATGCATTGGATGCCCCAACAGTGTTGAGAATCTTATGATCTAGGTCAATGAACCTTTTTTTATTATTTCATAGAAGTATTCTTCAATGGAACCCTTGTGTCCTTGGTGTCAGATTAGGATCATGTGAGACACTTGAGGATGGATTCTAGACATTCTTTGGGAGTACTACAATCATCCAGAACTCTTTTATAGTTAGTTCTATATTTAGAAGGTTCGTGGAGGAATTATCCAATATTGAATCCTCCTTTATCACCTTGACATTCAATGGGAGGTGGTTTTCCTAAACTTAGTAGTGACAAAGAGCCTATGAGGAGTTGAGGCTATGTCTGACTAGTGTTCCTTTTTTAGACTATAAGAGGAGGGTGTGGATTACATAGTATATTATTATTCCTATAAATCTTGGCTCAAATTCTTATTGATCCAAAGGTAGGATGTTATTGTATATGGGTTGAGGAAATTGAGACCCCATGGACAAAACTATGTGAATCATGACCTAGAATTGGCATTGATGGTCTTTTCTATGAGGATGTGGAGGCACTATCTTTTGGGTGAGCAATTTGTTGTATTTTTTGACCATACAAGTCTCAGGTATACCTTCACATAGAGGGATATGAACCTAAGATAGAGGTACTAGTTTTAGTTCACATAGGACTATGTTTTTGGGATATTCGATACTCATGGAAAGGAAAATATGGTAGAATATTCCCTTAGCAGAAGTCCCATTCTCATTTGGTGGATGAGGTGTCTAAGCATTTGGATTCTTTTCCGCTAACCTTGGAAGAGGAGAGGGATGAAAGTTATCTTAAATCAATGTTTTGGACTCTTAAAATTATATATCATATGAGGTAGGCTCAGTTAGGAGACATTAACTTTGTGGTCCCATGTGACCAGGTATCCTTAGGAGATTCACCTGATGGATTCTATGAAGGGTGGAATCTTGTCATCCTTTTCCATATATGGATGGTGGTTCCAGTAGTGTTGTGAGATGAGGTGATGAGGGAGTTTTATTATTC
Organism: Viscum album; assembly: GCA_963277665.1. Lineage (NCBI taxonomy): Eukaryota > Viridiplantae > Streptophyta > Magnoliopsida > Santalales > Viscaceae > Viscum > Viscum album. The sequence goes on along the minus strand of OY728167.1, from coordinate 709,374,422 downwards.
TCCATTGGATGTATTTCCGGGTGTAGGGTAGTTGTACAAGGTCCTTCAATTATAGTTTTTGTAGGTTGGCATGAGGCATAGTGTGGTCAAGTTCATCTATCAGTGTCTCACATGCATGCAGTTAATGGATGAGCTCTGGGTTCCATTATTTTTTATAGCATCTTAAGATCCTAGAGTTTGAGACAATATATCCAAATACATTGTGATAGGGATTATATTGATAGTGAGAGGAAATGATTCCATCTAGGTGATAGTTGACCGAATTACAATGTCAGCACTCTACCTTGCAATCAGGGAGTAGATTTCAGTGGATAGTTTGGGGTAGTTGTATGTGTGGGAGATAATACACCTACGTGGAGTGACCTCAATGATTTTATACAACCATGATATGTGGTTCACATAATGGTTGTGGATAGTATTTCATGAAGCATTCATGAACTAGTTGAGGATGAGTATATCTTTTCACCCACAGATGAATGGGGGGGACTGAACAAACTATCCAGGTGTTGGAAGATATGCTGAGGGATTTCATGTTAGACTTTTTCCAGAGATAGGAGGATTCCTTAACTTTTTTGGTTTTTTTAGAATAATAACTATCAATATACTATCTGCATGGAACCATTTGAGTCCCCTTATGGGAGACCCTGCATGTCTACCTTATGATGGAATGAGATTTTTGATGCATCACTTGGTGGGATAAAGATGGTGTAGGTGATGACAGAGAAAGTCCAGGTGATCTGCTAACAGATAAGGATAGACCAAATACGATAAAAATATTATTCTGATCGATGTAGTAGGCCCTTGGAGTTTGAGTAGGGAGGCCACTTTTTCTTTAGAGTCTTCCCATGATGTGTATTTTAGAGGTCCGAAAGGGGAGGGAATCTATCCCTAAGGTTTATCTGGTCATTTGAGATGCCATAGAGGATTGTCTTAGTATCTTACTACTTATCCTTACCCCCATAGTTGGAGTAGGTGCATGATGTCTTCCATGTGTTGTGGATAAGGCGACATGGTCATAATATTATGCACATTATTGAATGGGGAGAGCTAGGCATCAAGGACATACCCAAAAATGTGGAGTACCCAATGGAAATTGAGGGTTGGTAGGATAAGATCTTGTGAGAGTGGACCATTTCCATTATTCATCAATATTTTTAGCATGGGATCATACAGAAGAGCTCCTAGGAGTGGGAGAGCCAAATCCAAGGTCGGTATCCCCAAATTTTTGTTTAGTTTTTTCCTTTTGGGGATACAAATATTTTAAGGACTAAATAATGTAGAGACCATGTTTTTTCCCTTATAAGATGTTGAAATATATTAGGAAATATTTTTGGAGCTAGGCATTAAGACCATGTGTGATTCTGAGACTGGTGTGCCAGGAATTAATTTTATTAAAATATTAAAAATAATTTATATCATGAACATGAATTTTTTTATAAATATTGTAATACCTACTTAAAATATTCTAGGATCTAAGAAATACATACAATGTTGAATTTGGAATGCAGGGATTATCCTAGGCATGACCTAAAGTTGGTCAATATCATATGTTCAAATAAAGAAACCATTGGCGGGTACATTAACTAGCATAATCAAATAATTAATTTAATACACGCAAAGTAATTTCAATCTATAAATAAACAATTAAGAAAAATCCCCCGGGTTTTCCACATAACCCTAAGATAGTTGATATGAGGTTTCATCAATCTTCATTGACAGATTGAGATTAGATGACGATCGGTGATTGGATCAAGGTGGATCGATAGAAAGTGGATGATGTAGATTATCCTCATCACTAGAGAATGTGTTCTTCACCACTGATCAATCTAATCTTGAGTTAGGGACTTCTTATTTTGGTTGACACCCTTGATTAAAATATTGATCATGTTATTATCTATATTCATTGATTTTCGGTTAATTTAATAATTCACATGAACCCGTGAACCGAATTAAATTGTTTATCAAGTTTATTATTCATTTTTGCATGTTTCTCACTAAAAATATACTATATCAATGATAATTGGAAAAGAATTATTATAAAAATATTGATTCACCTTTTTGTTTTTCCTTTCTCTCAACTGTTCTTCACATTCTACACTTTTGGGATATGAGGCCACTATTCGACATTGTCAGGAGTGTCAGACCACTATTGGACCCCCAAACTTGTAGTGGACGTATGAAAAATGACTAGATTAGTCTTTTGTGGATGGATCAAGATGGAAATATATTGATACTCCATGGTTTTGGGATCCGGAGTGGTAATAAGGAAAAGAGGCACACGAGGAGTGTGGTGGATTCAAGAGGAGGATTGGAAATCCATTCTACAGCCACCAGAGGCTGAGAAACGATAGGTGGTGATGGCTACATTCAATTTATCTTGGACAAATAGAAGAAATCAAGTTGTAAATGGAATATTTTTCATCCAGGTAGAAGATATAATTTTCTGAAAAAATACCAAAAAAACTACATTTACTAGGATGAACACATGTTGTGTAGTGGTCTTGATATAGTCGCTCACATTTTCAGGTGGAGATAAGTATCATATGCCATATGGGAATCCCACACACTATGTGACCTAGATATGGTAGTGTATTATGTAATCTGGGAGAACATAGGAAAGTGTATGAACAAACACACAAACATGGCCAGGTACACGAGAATGTTCTGGAACCCAAGCACGACCAAGTACACAACCAAGTACATGGGCATAACCCAAAGGACAGAGGAATATCCAGGATCACATGGATATTACCTAGGTGTTTGAGACCCTCTATTTGAGTCTTGTACACATCGTGTTTGGTGACATGGACACTGATCCATGTCCAAATAAGACATGTCTAGGTGATGAAGCAGGGTCACACGTCGCATGGACACCAATACATTCCATGTACTTCCCCCCAACAAATTTCTCTTATATCACCTTAATTTTGACTCTGATTTTGGCCTATGAGTAGCCTATTCTGAGTGTTTTTTAGTATGGAACACGATGGTGTCATTCTTAATGGATTTTGAGATATAATTAGATATTTTTGGACTGTGAAAATTATTTAGGAAATTTTTGACGATGGTAGTGATATGGAAGGATCATCATAGAGAGGCTGTAGTTGGGAACCCAACTGTCATACGAGGGTATGGTTCCCCCATACTCTTAACACTGGTTTTAGAGGAACCCCATTAATGACATGGTCATGGATTCTCTACCTACTAATTGGAACCCCCTGATGGACTAGGACATGGGTCTTTTACCTACCAAGTGGAAACACAATAACAGACTAGGGCATGGGTCCTATATCTACTGAATAGAACCCCCATAATAAACTAGTGTGTCGGTCCTCTACCTACTGAGTTGAACCCCCCGATAGACTAGGGTGTGGGTCGTATACATACTAAGTGGAACCCCATGATGGACTAAGACATGGGTCCTCTATCTATCGAGTGGCACCCTTTAATGATCTAGGGCTTGGGTCCTCTACCTACTTAGTGGAACCTACTAATAGACTAGGGAGTGGTTCCTCTACCTATTGAGTGTCAAACCACCCCTAACACACTACATCTTGGGTCCTCTATCTTTATATCGAGTGGAACCCCATATTGTATATATTTTTGGGTCCTCAACATGAATATTTTTTTCTATCGACTACAAGGAACAATGGAACAGTGTGGGTCCTCCACATAGTTTCTTCTTTTGACACATAAGATGTTGGGCATTGATGATCAACCATTGAAGCTATAGGAAGACTCATAATCATGGTCTGAGATATGAGATAAATACCTCCTTTCACTCTCATCTGGGTTTCTTATATGAGCATATATATATATATATATCCATGTCACTGGGTTTCATTTACCTGTTGCTTTGGGGTGATCTCACTACTTCTATCATGAATCATATTTTCCCCCTTCATTTTTTGGTGTGTTCTATTGGATATGTATATACTCACCCAAGCATGGATTTTACATCTCATTTCATGTCTTATGAAGATGAAGGACTGGTCGATGGTGATTTTATAGATGTATAGGGATACTCGGGTTCATAGTTAGAGGACCAGTTTGGGATATACCTAACACTAGGGGGGTGAATTAGTGTTGAGGACTTTTGAAATGAATTACAACTTTCTATCCCTATGCCTCTTGACCTGTTAGGATCTTAATTCTCTTATTATATTTTCCATGTCGCATGCAATAATAGAAAGAAGTAAAAATATTCAAACAATATTTTTACAAGGTTCACCACTCAATAAGAGAAGCTACGTCATTTCCATGCTTGGTAATGACCAGTGCATGGATTCTCTACTATAATGTGATATGATGAAATAGTGGAGTGACTAGGAAAATAGTACTCTAGTCAGTGTGGGTACCTACACTTTGGAGGGGGGGGAATAATCCTCTTCCCTGGACTGGTGATAGCCTAGTTCGACTTGCAGCCCCTAGATGGTTCTTTATACTACCTATGGATACAATATTCTTCCTTCTTCAAAGGTAGGTTCTGCTCTTGATCCATTTCAATGCTCTTCACATGATTAATTGCAAAGTAGTAGGCAAGAAATTATCTTAATTCTTTCTCTTCTACCCAAGTGAAAAACTAACTACACTAGTTCTTATTTATTCTTGGAAAGAATCACATACCCGAATTTGATTATTCAGGCAATGAAGATTAGTTCACTTGGCATCACTTGAATCAATTATTCTATCTTGTTCAGGAATGAATGATATCATACATATGGAATATAAGTTGAACCTTTCTTTCCTTTATTTCTTCTTCTTATTTACACACGTGAACACAATTGTTTGATTATTTTATTTAAGTGTCTTTACATATGCATGTGCATGCATGCATGCATTCACTCACCTCTTCTTCTTCCTGTGTGATAATCCTAATGGGTAAAACACACACGACCTTCTCTTCTCTTGGGTGATTCTTTAAACCTGAATGGGTGAAGTTTCTTTAATCACACACACTAGGCCTCTACTCCTTTTCATATTATTTCTTTTCTTTTATCATTTTTCACATAGATAGGGTGTTTGTTTATATGTTCTTCAAATCAAACACACACTTTCATTCAAGTCACCACTTGCTATCTCCCTCTTCTTCAACAACAAACCCATGCACACAGTAGAGTTTAAACATGAAAATAAGAGGGAGTTTCTTCTTCTCCTTGTGAAACTAGGGTGGCCATGGGTCATGTTATTTATGAAAGGATGCGTGGTTCTTCTTTGTGTATGAGGTGAATATATTTTACTCTTTGAAAAGCTTAGTGAGAGTGAATATCAAGCACTAACTCACGATGGTGTGACCTTCGAAAAGCACAAAGAGGGTTTTATAAAACCTATCATGTGTTCACAGGAACCGATTCTTCGTGAAGATTTTCGAGGGTGTGTAGAACCTATCGACGGCTTGCAGGATCTATCCTTCATAGAGCCTTGAAGACTCGTGGTGCTCTACTTTCTCTTCGTGATGTGATGCATAGGGAGATTCTCTATTTTTTGAAAACTATAGCTCTCAGGTATGTGGGAGTAGTAACATTCTTCATGGATTAATATCCTCCTTTTATAGGAAAGGGATCACCTCTTATGCATTCAAGATCTGTGTGAAATGCCGTTGAGATCGTGGCTTTGAATAATCAGGATGTCTGGTGTTTTTAAATCTTCAAACCCGCAGGTGAAGATATGCTGATACTTGCGGCGTGTTTCATTTTTTGAACGTGTGGCCTTCTCCCAGATCATGTTTATGATTTTGATATTTACATGTATCTCGTTTTTAAATATTATATAAATCCATGTGGCCTCATCAAATCCATTTTCCTCATCCGAACCTTTATCCTTGAGATATCATCTTCATGCCAGATGAAGACTACAATCATGGTCTCGGTTCGATCAAGTAGCCTTCATGGTGCTAAAATGATCCTTATTTGATAGTCGGAGGTCATCTATGGTGTCCAGGATTCTTCTCCAGTGAGTGCAGTGTCGCCAGTGGGTGGTAGAAGTGTCGAGAGGTTGAAGACGATGAAACCGGATGGATTGAGTTCTGTAGGAGAATCGGACGACCTTGGTTTATACTCACGCAACACGAGATAGATGGATCGCAGAGATTAGATCCATCAGCCGCATATTGATCGAACGGTAGAGCGAGACGCGGGATCGGATGGACGACGAAGGTTACATCCATGTTTTTTAAAACTCATACCACATCAAAATAGTAACATGGGAATTTCATAGTTTATTAATCAACTCCCCCCGGCAATTGGTCAGAATTCTCCTCTCCCCCCTCAGGTGCTACCTCGCACTGGTTCTCTGTAGGCACACTCTTAGTGCCCACTCTACCTCCTCAGGTGCACACCTAGCACCCACTATGAAAACCCTGTAGACTTATACATGGCCCCATGCACCTCTTGTAGGATGTCTTTTCCTTGGATTCCCCCTAGGCGTGCTCGAACCCCTTTGGTCCTGCATGTGCCTCGGGTTGAGGCTGGGTAGCTAGCTCGTGGGCTGGCCCCATTTTTTAAGGAAGCCACATTCAAATACTTGGATGAAAACCAAGTGTGCTAAAAAATTCATGGCCATCATTAAACACAAACCAACCTCATTCATGTCCACCTTAAAGTCCAAGCCTCTTATTCAACAAAAGGATCACTACTACTATATGTTCCAACATTTGATTTGTAACAACATGGAGAATTCCCCAAGCATGGAATACAATGCTATGAATCAATAACAATTCTCCAGGAATCTTCACTTAAATCAATATCCATTCAATTTGGAGTTCATTATTCATTTTGACCATTATTGACACCATTTGACAAAAAATAAATCTTATACACAAAGTGTTCCCAACAATCTCCCCCTTTTTATTTTGATGTCAATACCTTAAGATGTCTCTTGAAATGAATGTGTCAATGTAAAATTTAGAGTCCTATCTCTCCTCATACTTCTTTCTTTCCCCTAGACTTTCATTTCATGAACTTTCATTTCACTTATCTCCCCATTATTGACAATAAAAACAAATTTCATAGTAGAGAGGTTATCATTTCATACTTAAGAAATGTACCATCAATCATTTCACTCTAACTCTACTTGAGAAATTCTCTGTTTAGAAAACAAGAGGGTTTTATTTAGACGACAAAGCTATCCATTACCCACTAAATATGACACCTCATGAGATGAGAACTCATGTACTTGTATTCAAGGGATTTCCACTTTTATTCTAGGCTTAGGATAATAAGTGTGATATGAAATAATCAACCTAAAACTCTTACACTCTCTCCAACAAAAGGATCAAAAAAATTCAAGTGGAATTGGAAGGATAAGTGGCCTTGGGGCACTTTCACTTTTCTTATGTCACTGAGTAATTTAGTTACTCACCCTTTGTAGAATGAAATTTATTTTGAGTAACCAAGAATGAGAAATTAATAAATAAAATACCTTTTACAATGACATGATCTTCATACAATCTTATGATTATTTGAATTTTATACCAATTGATGTTGATGCTGATTGAGATAATGACTCTAGAAGCTTCTTCATCTGTCTCCCCCTCAAGGGAACACTTATCACCATTGATTCTCAGGTTATCCCCCTGAGATCTTGCTTCAACTTTAATTACTTGTATTATAAGAACAAATACAATAGACAAATATTTAAGGGAATAAGGTGGATCCTCCTTGCTTCATCAATGTGAACAACAAGGTTGAGATGATTTTCTCAACCCAGATGCCCCATTCGTTACACTTTCACAACTGATCTTCAATGGAGATTATGATTGTGTGGATCTCTGTACATCTTACATTTCTTTGTGTGTGAGTCTTATTTCTTTAAGAGCTTTCAAAGAACTATAATCTCCTTGTGCAATGTTCATTTTCTTGAGGAAATATTATTGGGATGGAGTAAATTCAAAGAATATTATAACAGTGTGACCAGACTTATTGTACCTCACACACAGAACTTCTTTGTCTTTATTTAGAATCTCCTTTTTAGCACTAGACTTAGCCTTTGAATCTTCCATTTTCCTCATTATTTTCAAATCTTTTGGATAAAACACTAATATATAATTAGGGACTAAGGCATCAAGATTGGATCTTCCAAATGATTTATTCTGGGTGACATCCTTATTAGTAGTTCTTTTGGATGCACCACCATTCACCTTCGTGGATTTAGAATCCAAGGAATTCTCATATTTGGGTACTTGTTGAAATGAACATGCACCATTCATGTGACCACTCCTATTTCATACATACCAGATGTTATCTAACATTCCAAATCTGTTTGCAGTATACAGATGCTTCTGGGTCTGTGGATGTTGTTTCTTTTTATCTGGATTTCTCCTCCTTGATATGGGATTTCTCTGTTCTTTTTCATTTATGGTATTATGCCAAAAATCTAGTGCACAATTTCCAAATCTATTATAGCACAAGCATTGACCAACAAACATCGACTTCTTGAAAAATTCCTTATAGTGTTGCTGAGTCTTCTTCTTGAATTGTTATGCTTTCTGTGGGGAGATATATTCCACAATATTTACCCTATCCACCCTATCCATGGTGGTATATTTATTCTCATTCTTCTTCATCCATACTTGTTTAGAATTTTTATTCCAACCGACACTTTTTGTAGAAAAAATTTTAGAAACATAAGTACAAGTTGGTATGGATGGTACCTTCACTTTCTCAGCTGCTTGTGATAGATCAACGAGGGAATCCATGATCTTCTCATCACATTTTCAAGGTCTTTTAATAGTACAATACTCTAGTGAGCATTGACTACTAGCATCAAATGTTTACTTCTTTCGTGGAGACTCAATATGTGTCTTCTCAAGATCGGTCAACCCAGCTTCCAATTCTAGACATCTCATATTGAGGATGACTTAATGGTCTTCAATCGTAGTCATATTATCTTCACAATCCTTCTTTAATCTTTCAACATCATCTTTATGCATCCTTACTTTGTTTTGTAACGAAGATTCAAGTTCTTTGATCCTCTTAGAGTCTTCTTCCAAATACACCTCCTTGATTTCATTGCTATTTTTCATCTCATCTTCAAGTGCATGGATCTTCTCTTATACATTCTTGTTGAATCTCTATCTTTATTCAACATCTTTGAGACACTTTGAAGAACTTACTTCAAATAACCTCTTTTTTGCTTCAACAGATCCAACGTGTCTGCAGAGATTTAAACACTCAATAATTGTTTCTTGTAATCCTTTCTCTGAATCATCATTTTCATATTCCTGAAGAGTGATCTTTTCTTGCATGCATTGAAATACTCCACAAACTAGGGATGTAATTTCTTTAGGAATACCATGTAGAATCATTCTTAATCTATCAACTGATATCTCTTGAGATGTTGTAGATTGATCATCACCACTTGTGATAGAATTTTCATCATGAGAATAATTTCCAAATGTACTAACACATACCTCTTGACCAGTTGAGGTAGGAAGGTCTTCCATATTATTGGTGGAGACTTGAGCCACCTTCTCATTACTTTCCACGTCTGGTGTGTCTTCAATGTTAGCCAGATATGGAGAACCAGATGCTTCCTATTCTTTAGATAAGACGGATTTCTTCTTCAACTTTCTCTTCTCCTTCTTTTTTACTATTCATCATGGTCTTGGTAGATATAGCCTTATTCTCATAGATAACTAAATATTCACTGAATGTTCACTTCATTGATAACTCATGAAAGAAACTAAAATATTCAAAAGAGAATAACTTCACTGTAGGTAATCTAACAGAGGTGAACATGTCCTTCTAATACCAATTGAGAGGGCCATTTTGGGATATACCTAGCACTGAGAGCAGGGGGTGGAGGCAAATCAGTGTTGGGAACTTTTGAAACCAATTCCAACTTTCTATCCCTGTACCTCTTGACCGGTTAGGATCTTGATTATCTTATTATATTTTACCTATCACTTGAAATAATAGAAAGCAATAAAAATATGTACAAGATATTTTTACTAGGTTCACCACTCAATAAGAGAAGATACATCCTTTCCATTCAAGGGAATGACTAGTGCATGGATCCTCCACTATAATGTGATATGATGTTACAGTGGAGTGACTAAGAAAACAATCCTCTAGTCAACGTGGGTCCCTATACTTTGGAGGGGGGTGAGAAACAATCCTCTTCCCCATACTAGTGATATCCTAGTCTAACTTGTATCCTCTAGCCGATTCTTTTTACTTCCTATGGAGACAGTCTTCTTCCTTCTTCAAAGGTAGGTTTTTATCTTGATCTATTTTAGTGATCTTCACTTGATTACTTGAAGTGAAGTAGGCAAGAAATTATCTTCATTCTTTATCTTCTTCCCTAGATCAAAATCAACTGCACTAGTTCTTCTTTCTTCTTAGCTATAATCACATACAACAATGTGATTATTCAGTCAATGAAGATTGGTTCACTTGGAATCATCTGAATCAATTATTCTCTCTTGTTCATGAATTCATGAGATCATGCATATATAATATAAGTTGAACCTTCATTCCCTTCATTTCTTCTTCTTCTTTACACACATGAACACACTTGTTTGATTATTTTATTTAAGTGTCTTTACATATGCATGTTTATGCATGCATTCATGCACTCACCTATTCTTGTTCTTGTGTGAGAACCCTAATGGGTAAAACACACACGACCTTATCTTCTCTTGTGTGATTATTTAAACCCGAATGGGTGAAGTTTCTTTAATCACACACAATAGGCCTCTTCTCCTTTTCCTATTATTTATTTTCTTTCTTCCGTTTTCACTTAGATAGGGTGTTTGTTTATATGTTCTTAAAATAAAACACACACTTTCATGAAAGTCACCACTTGCAATATCCCTCTTCTTCAACAAAAAACCAATGCACATAGTAGAGTTTAAACATGAAAATAAAAGGGAGTTCCTTCTTCTCCTTGTGAAACTAGGGTGGCCACGGGTCATGTTATTTACACAAGGATGTGTGGTTCTTCTTTGTGTATAAGGTGAATATATTTTCTTCTTTTCAAAGCTTAGTGAGAGTGAATCACAAGCACTAGATCATGATGGAACGACCTTCAAAAAGCACAACGAGGGTTTTAGAAAACCTATCATGTGTTCATGGGAACCAGTTCTTCGTGAAGCTACTCGAGGGTGCATAGAACTTGTCGAAGGCTTGCAGGATCTCTCCTTGACAGAGCCTTGAAGACTCGTGGTGCTCTGCTTGCTCTTTGCAAAGTGATGCGTAGGGAGATTCTCTATTTTTTGAAAACAGGAGCTCTCGGGTATGTGGGAGAAACAAAATTCTTCATGGATCAGGCTCCTCCTATTATAAGAATGGGGATAACCTATTCTTCCTTCAAGATCCACGTGAAATTCCATCAAGATTGCGGATTTGAATGCTTGGGATATCCGGTGTTTTGAAATCTTCAAACCCATGGGTGAAGATATTCCGAGACTTATGGAATGTTTCTTTTTTCAAACACGTGTCCTTCTCCCTGATCACGTGCATGAATTTTATATTTTCATGTATCTCGTTTTTAAATCATGCACGAATCCACATGGCCTTGGCATCTCCATTTTCCTCCGTCGAGCCTTCATCCTTGAGATATCACATACATGAAAGATGAAGATTGCATGAATCATCTCGGTTCGATCCAGTATCCTTCATGGTGATGAAATGATCCTTCTTTGATAGTCATAGGTCTTCCATGGTGATCGAGATTCTTCTCCGGTGAGTGCAGTGTTGATAATGGGTGGCAGCGACGTCGAGAGGTTTAAGACGATGATGTGGGATGGATCGAATTCCACGAGAGGATCAGAAGGCCCTAGTTCATACTCACACAACACAGAATAGATGGACAACAGAGATTAGATCCATCTTCCATGGATTGATCAAATGGTAGAGAGAGAAAATGGATTTGATGGACAATAGAGATTACATCCACGTTTTTTAAAACCCATCCCACATAGAAATGGTAATGTGGGAATTCTGTAGTTTTTTAATCAACTCCCCTAGAAAAAGGTTATAATTCTCCTATCCCCCCTCTGATGCCGCCCCTCATTGGTTCTCTATGGGCGTGCACCTAGCGCCCACTCTGCCTCCTCGGGCACACACCTAACGCTTACTATGAACACCCTGGTGTCTTATACATGACCCCCAAGCTCCTCTTTCGGGCTGGTGCTACCTTGGATTCCCCATGGGCGCGGTCGACCCCCTGTGGCCCGCATGTGCCTCGAGTTGAGGCAAGGTAGCTAGATCGTGGGATGGCCCCATTTTTTGAGGAATCCACATAAAAATACTTGGTAGAAAACTGAGTATTCACAAAAATGGATGGCCACCATTAAACACAAACCAATGTCATGGATGGACACCTTAAAGTCCAAGCCTCTTCTTCAACCTACTTCTTCCTCCTTTCCTTTTTGGATTATCCAATCAAAATTACTTCAATCATCCTTAAAAGGAAGCTACTTCAATGTTTTAAATGTTGTATCACACATGATACAAGTTCTTTGAACTCTAAAGATCAGTGTATCAATCATCTTATTTGTAAAAACATTGAGAATTTCCCAAGCATGGAATCCAATGATATGAATCCATAACAATTCTCCCGGCATATTCACTTTAATCAATCTCGATTAACTTTGTATTTCCTTCTTCATTTTGACCATTATTGACACTAGTTGACTTAAAATACAACTTATACACAATTTTTTCCCAAAAAATAGACCATGTACATTGGTTGGGCTTGGATATCTGGAGCTAGGATCTCTTAGAATTTCTTTTCTTGTTTTATTTAATTTGGGACATATTTTCTAGGTTGGCATGTATCTTTACCATTTTATTTTTGTTTTATGCTATCATACTCTTTGTTATTCCTTATATAACTAATTCATGTATTGTTTCTACTCTAGATATTGTTGTATTTTTATTATTCCCATGTACTTCTACATAGATATGGTTTGGTGTGTGCATACAGGTACTTCAGGAAAAGGCCTCCCAATTTATTTATTCCATATAAAATCTTGTTGCAATCCCCTAGCCTACAAAGGTGGGCTTAGGGTTGTGTCCATTCAGTCTCCCACTGACTAGGCCAATCCCTTTGGTTCAGGTCGTTACAATGGTAGAGGCCTTCCTTGATAGACAATTAGACCAAACTATCCAATTTGAAATATTTATTTTTTTGGTTGGGAAACTATCTAAGATTATATATAATAACGAAATGACTTATTTGGATGGATAGAAAGTGTGAATGAGTTTTTGAACGAGGTAAATTATTTCACTCACAAAATATATTAGGAGAAAGGGGTTTAATTCAATTTCCCCACCACAAACAATGAATTTTTAGAAAGTTTTCATTTTTTAAATGGGTATGAGAATGAATTCAATAGTGAAATTTAATCAACAATTATTTTATCAACTAAAGAATCATTTGATGATTCAATTTATTATTTTCCTAAATTCCATTATGATACTAAATCATCCTGTTTTGAAATTCAAAATGGAGATACTATTTTCCATGCTTGTGTTGAATTAGAAAAACCTTATGTTTTTTATAACATTGTTGAAATTAAAATTTTTGTAGAAGTTTTTTTTATGAAATTACAGGTTTAAGGTATAATGTAAAATAAAAAGTGAAACCAAACACATTATACCATCCACCCATGAATCAATGTTTAATTATCCCACATACCCAATGGAAGGTACATGACATGAGGAGCACAGTAGAAACATGGATCCACCATCTGTGTTATTTTTTTCATAGAGAAAGGTTGTTAAAAATCACCACCCCATCCTCCTAAAGAGTATTACATTTTATTAAGAGTTAAAGGCACTGACCACATGTTTTGGCTATCTAAGATGAATCTCTATCCTCCATGTGACTATGGATTAGGATTGGGAAACATGGTTAAGCCAATGACCATAAAAAATGGTACTCCTTTGGAGGAATCTGATAAATAAAAATATGATTCTATTTATTTTTTCTTATCTCTTTTTATTTAACTTTCATTTAATTCAAAAAAAATTTCAAACCATTGGAACTCACATTTAATCTATAAAATCTTATATTTTCATTATACTAGTGAATTTGATTCATATTTATTATAACTCATGTAGAGATCATGCAATAATAATATCATGGAATAAATCTCTTGTGTTTTTATGGTTTACTTTGATTTTATACGTCCTATATTGGAAGATAAAAAGGAGTCAATGACTTCCAATCACATGGGACTTGGAAAATTTCATGAGAAACTATAAGTGGCATATTTTTATCTTAATTATCTATATTATATCTTTTGTGTGTGGATTTAATCTAATAATATATCATATTTTTTATTCGCATAACCACCTTGAAATTATACTTTAGAAATAATGTTTTGTTATAAGTGTAAGGGAGGTTATAATTTGCATCACACCATGAATAATGTTTTTCTCATGATCAAGGATAAAATGTTTCCCTTAGAGACCATTTAAGGGATAGTATAAAAGTTATATACTTATATTAGATTAGTGAATTTTACTATGGGAGAATCATTTTAATAATTTTCATACACCTAGATTGATAATATTTTTTCTTGATGTGAGTGAGTAGTTGAAAACTCAATGGGAGATCATTAAAATTTCTTCAGAAAATATTCAGGTTAAGGATGAATTTTGTGATAAATTAGTTTAAATTAAGAAACCATTTTAAATATAATTCAACTTAGTTTCATGATCTCTTGACATTATTTTACAATTAATCAAGGTTATTTATCAAAAAAACATGATTACCAAAGTTTCATTCCTAATATCACACATCAATGAAAAATTCAAAATATCAAAAATCATGACCAACATGATAATTAACCTACATAATGCTTCAAAGTTTCATGTTAATGGGATTTTGGGGCCTATTGAATTGTTAACCCACCATTTTTGACTAAAAACTACTTATTTGTATTACATAGTGGCATGATAAGACATATATGAATTGTGTGGATCTCTGGTAATTTTTTTTTGAAAAGTGAAGTGTGAATTGGGAACCCAACTCACCCTTCCAAGGAATTTATTTAAACAAAGAACAGTGAATACATGAGGTGCAATGTATTTTCACCAACAAAAGATTAACTGAAATAAAAGACATAAAAATAGAACATACCCAAAAAACAATTTCAGCCTACAAATACTCATCAATACCAGCAGAAATTTTTGTGATCATCATCTCCTCCATGATTCTATCCAAGCTGATGTAGGCCAGTTGCATCAAAAATCTTCTTCACTTATCAAGAAGGTCGCATAAGTCGACAGATCTGAATGGGTGGTAGAACAAAAGCGAAGACCCCAAAGCAAGTATTCTTCTGAAAAACCATAGGAAGATGCAGGGTGTTGTCCAGGAGACCAGCAAGAGAGTAGGACAACATGCATCAGGGAAACGCGCATCAAGACCAGCAAGCTTTGTTGTGATCCTCCTCTACCAAAGCAAAGCATTGTCATTGTCTAGACTAAAAGCATCAAAGCATTTTCAGTGTGTTGTCCAAGAGACAAGAAAGCAGTGAACCGAATGGAGGCTTGACAGAAGAATTTGATCCATGCGAAAGAGGGAATGTCAATACCAAAAACCAGAAGATTTTGAACTGAGAGATCACTCCAAAAACATAGCAGAACCCAATAAACTGCAAAACTGGCCCAGAAGAAAAAAGAAAAATAGGGATGAAATCCATTTCCTATGAAAACAGATTCACAACAACATCATTTCTAGGGGATCTTTTTAAAATTGAAACTTGGATCCCTTTTAAATTCTTCAACCACATTGATGAACATCCTCTTTTTGATATTCAGATAGACATCCGCTGATATCTCTCCATTTTTATATTGTCTATATACAATGTTGTCGTTTTCTTCTATCCATACGTCCATATCATATGAAAAATCAAGATTTTATGGAATTAAATAGGCATCCCTATATGCTGGGTCATTTTTATCATCCTCACTGGATGTCCCATCCAAATCAGAAGAGTTGGAGGAACTGGCATCTGATGTGACAGATTCTTTTTTAGTAGGAGTTGGTTGTGGGGGGATTGGTATTTGATCCTTCATGTTAGAAGTTAGGGAGTGTGTAATAATAGTTCTTTCAACATTGGAGTTTTCCTTAGGTTTCCAGGTGTGTCTAGAACTTGGAGTGATGAAGCCATCTAAGTCAACTAATGCTTTCTTGCCTTTCCAAGCCCTTGATTTTAGGAATTATTCTTCCAATTGGTAGGGTTTGTCTATATCCACATGCAAGGGATCTTCATGATCCGATTGCACCTCTTCATTATCTCTTTGTATAGTATTGTTTGTTTCAGGACTAGGTAAGTCAACATTTAAAAATTCTTGCTTTCCTTCTTTCGAAATCTCAAGGTTGTGCGAGGTCTCAGCCGCAAAAAGGGAGGGGGGCTGAATCTGCGAGAGGCCAGGGGGATTCTTATTATGGGGACAGTCAGAAACTGTCTGGGGAATAAGGGGAAAATTGGGAGTTTCCTTTTCAACCCAAACAGATTTATAGGAAGGGGAGGCCAAGGGTCATTTATTTGAGTATCACATTCATTCATAGAGTGACCAATCCGTGAGCATTTTTTGCAGAAAGATGGGACATTTTCAAAGATCACATCTTGAATGAAACCATTATCCCCATTTTGAATCCAGAAACGGGAAGGCATAGGTTTAGAAATATCGACCTCAGTGAAAATCCTAGCAACAGAGGGACGAGTGAGGTTTAAAGTGGCAGTTTCAATCTTAATAGGTTGTCCTAAGAGCCCAGCAATGGAAAATAAGGCTCTCTATTTGAAAAAATGCAGGGGAAGGTTTGGGAAACCTGACCAGAGGGGAACAATGGTGGGCTCAGCATCTAGGAAAAAGTCTGGAGACCATTTAAGAACCTTCATTTGGCAACCTCCAAAGGACCAAAATCCACGAGTCCAGAATCTATAGTATTCATCCTCCGAAGAAAAACGAAACAGTACATGCAGAGAATTCTATAAAACAATGTGCAACTTAACAAATCCAATGCTTTCTAGAGTCTTTCTAATAAAAACGAGCGAGGGTCGTCGCTTGAAGAACTTACCAACCAGAGCAAACTGAAGATCCGAGGCTAAATTTCGTACCTCATCTTTTGAGAAGGAAATTTTCGAAATACCTCGGTGGTGATAAAGTTTGGGGTCGATGTGTTCAGAGGTCTTCGAATCAGCTGAAGGGGCTCGGCCCATGACAACATCTGCGAAGGATCGAGTAGCCCGGGGAGCGAGATCAGCATCATCGTTAGGGTTACTTCCATGAGCGCCCGAGAGCTCCCGTGGGGAATTCATTTTCCTCTTTTAAATGAATAATGTGTGTTTCAAACTTAAAAAAATGTTTTAACATGAAATTTTGAAAACTGAACATTAATATACTTTCTCCACTTTCTTTGGAGATTATATAGTTATTCATGGTGAATGTATAATATTCAATGATTTTTCATTCAAAATCTTTTTCATTTATATGACATTAAATATAATATTTATACTTGTTTATTTTTTGGTCCCTTCAGATTGATTTACCATTTTTTCTTAAGGGAATAAAATGTTAAAGCATGTGTTTGTGTGTGTATCTGTGGGGGGGGGGGGTTTATCTACCCAATATTTACACAAATGTTTTATTTTTTTTGTAAAAATGGTTCATTTACTATCCTATTATTTTTTTATTAGAATTAAATGTTTCCTTTTTGTGTATTTGGACTACATGGAAGTTACCAAGGAAGAATTTATGTTGTGGAGGTGTTTTGGAGAAAAAATATGCCACTTTTTTGTGAAGCATGGTTTGGAAACTATGTACCCATCACATGAAACTATGCATTAGGAAGCATTTGAGGACAAAGTGCTTACAAACTTAGAGCATGGATTACCAAAACCATGAAGAAATCATGTGGTGTGAAAACCCACTTTATTAAGTGACTTCACATAACCCTCATGGTTTATAAACTTTTGCACTTACAATGAATCAATTACCTACACCCAACCATATTTTTTGGTTATTTTAACCAATTTTGAGGGGGTATTTTTCCTATAAATAGATAGGGATTCTATATGGGAATCAAAAGATATGAAAATAGGTTCTCTATCCAAGTATATCCCAAGAGGATCATTGGATTAAGCATTCTAAATTTGGTGGAGTGCATTTCGATTAAGGATCAACCTAGATCAAGGGACATTGTCTCATATTCATAAAACACAGGGTTTTCATCAATGTTTGGATACATTATCTATCCAAAATCACCATATATATGTTAAATGAATTATTAATTACTTGTTTGGTTGTGTATGTTTGATGTGTGATGTTTTTTGGTCATGATTCCGATCACTTTATTGAGTTCTCATTTATGTATAGTGTTTGGGTTTTTTTTTGTAACTAAATTTCTATTTTTTCACTAATTTTAATTAGTAGACCTAGGATTTGATAGTGAGAGAACACCAATACAATGAGTATAAGTTTATTCCATGGCCATTGTATACACTTTCCATTATATTTGTGTCTTTTCTTTAATTAAATGTTAGATAAATTAAATATGAGACCTTGGTGAACAAGGGCGCCAGGGGGGGAACCCTAATATCATTTCCTATTCATGTCGGCAGTGGCCACTACGCCGGTCCCTCTCCCACCAGCGGGGGAAGGACCCCCAACATCCATTAAAGGAGTGGATTCCCCCTTCCCCCTTCAGGAATATTTTATTCCTACCACCTTTACCTCATGTATCGCTTTTCCTAAAAGTTCTGGATTTGCTGGATGGTTTCCCTAATCTCCCGATCTCGAATACAGAGTTCTCAAAATCCTCAGATATCCTGAAGCTTACTTTGGTTACCCAGTTTAAGTTGTGTTTCCCATCAGTTGATTTGTTCGACAGGTATGTCTTTAACTCTTGGAATTTGCAGGAGAGGGTGACAGTGGGCCTTCTAGACAATCACCATATTATGATTCGTTTTGGATCAAAGGCCGATCTAATCAAAGCCCGATCAAGTGCACCTCGCAGATTCAATGGATTTAGATTTTTATTGTTTTGATGGTCCTTAGATTTTCATATTAAGCGTGATCCACCTACAATGGATATTTGGGTGAGTTTCCATTATCTCTACTACCATTTCAAAATACTACTGTTATTAGTATGTTCAGGAACTTTGTTGGTAAGTATATGGGTTCAGACAGTTGCACAAAGGCCCTTTGTTATCCTACAAATCCTTGTGTTTGTGTTGAAATGGATGTGTCAAGAGTACCATTCAAATATGTTTGGATTACAGTTAGTGAGGAGTACCTTTGTAAACAACGTGTGGTATATGAATATTGGACTGACTTCTGTGATGTATGCAAGCTCCTGGTTCACTCGTGGGATTTTTGTCAATGGGGGTCTCAGTTTCCAGCTAAGATGGGAAATGTTAGTGGCAAGAAGACAGAGTTTCATGGTGGGGCATGCTTATTGGAACAGACAAAAACTGGTAGGGAAGATATTTCTTGGGATTTTTGTTCTCCAGGGGGTGTGCTACAACAGTCAACGCTGCCTGGGAATAAGGAGTCTATTGAGGTGGAACATTTGAGCAGTGTCTCAGCGGTTCATGAGAGTAGGTTGGATATGGTTAAAGGGAAACAGGCAGTGGTGGTTCAGGAAAACCCAAAGGTTTCTATGATCTTTAGTAGGTTGAGACAGAATTTGGCTGCCCCCTCTAGTAGTAGTGATCCTAGAAACATCTATGTCGGAGGGTGCGTGGGCTTTTTCCAGAAGGAGGTTAACCCTTGTGATATGATAACAAATGTGAGTGTTGGTGTCGCGGTTCAGGTGGCGAGTGGAGAAGAGGATGCTGATTTTTCTTCTTATGCAGCGGTGGTTAGTTCGGACAATGGGGTTCTGCAAACAGGTTGGAAGGGGTCTTCCCAGGGTGTGGATGACCATATTGATTCGTCAGGGGGTCCTTACCAAGGAACCGATATCCAATTTAGATAATAAATAGATTTGAAGGTCATAAAATGGAAGGATTGGGCTCTAAACAGTCATACTCAGACTAAACTGACGAGTTCCATTTGTAAGAGCCCAATGATCTCAATAACAGCCTTTCCGTAGGTGAAGATTAAAGCCTGAGGGGTAATAAGGATACTAGGAGGAGTAAGGGTAAGAAGGATTACTCCTATTTACCACCCCCTCTGGAGACTAGGTCAAAAAAAAAAAATGATAAGAAAAATGGATGGTGATGTCATTAGTCAACAGAAATAAGGAGGTCTATGTGACCAACACTTGAATGTGATTCTGAGTTCGGAAGAAAAAATGATTGAGCAGATCCTTTTACTCAAGGCATTTGAAGAGGAAGAGGCCAAAGTGATGGGGAGGTCAATTAAAATGGCTCTAAATGAGGAGAAATACGTCTGGATTGACAAGTAGAACCTGATTCTGGTTTGGGGATTCAACAAGGGTAAAATCAGCATTGAAGAGTATATTCATGCCTAGGATAAGCTAACATATGCATTTGAAGAGCTATTAAGGGATGAGCGAAGAACTCAGGTAACCACTATCTCCTAGAACTTATTTAGGGAAAATGATTATGGTAGGCTTAAATTGTTCTTTAATGACTATGATCTTTCCTATCATGGGTGATTCTTGGTTTCTATATTTTTCCTTAAAAGTGATTGAAAAAAAAATTAGTCAAATATGAGACCTTGAATTTAATTTATCTAGTTTTATTTTTTGAGTTCCAGACCACGACCATTATCATTCCTTTGAATCCTATATTGACCATTCATAATTTGAAAAAAATTGAATGATAATGATCCAACTTTCCTAAAAATGGGATTTCACCTTGAATTTCAAAAAAGCCTTTTAACCTTACTTTTCATTGCATTAACATTGGATAAGATGTGCTTGTTTTAATTTTTACACTCATTTTTCTATCTTCTAGAAAATTGGTCAAAGCCATGGACCCAAAGACAACCCTTTTTTTCTATGGGATTGACCTCTAATACCACTAGGTACATAGTTAGTTGGTTTAGGGAATAATATAAATTTCTAAATCACCATTCCTTGTGATCAGAATACCATCAGGAAAAATTCAAAGTGAGCTTCACCTTATATATTAACTGAGTTGAAGATGTGTTGGTAAAGAGAAAATGTAAAGAGTTACATTGATTAAAAAAATATTGAAAGTGATAAATTTTATTAAAGTGTTTCAAAGATGATGATGGTGATACACATAAAATGAATTATATGTATATAACATATGTTGATATCATTGTATCACTTGATGTTGCAAAGTCATAAAGTTTTAACATGTTCAATGATTCAAATACTAGGAATATTATTCCTAAATATCACAATTATTTAAACTAGATTACTTTATATTTGTTACCCAAAAAATAGTTTAGTGGTAGGGCTTTATCGAAAGATATAATTGAGATGTGGTAGGTGTTACATAGAGATATAATGATTTCAGAAAACCCCTAAAAATGCAGAAATCATAAGGGTTTTCTCATAGTCTATTAAATATGATATGTTTCAAAGGTGCTTATGTATGGTTTTTAATGTATACTTAAGGATGTTTAAAAGAACAAACTACATCATGTTATGTAATTAAATAATATACTTTATCATTATTTCACATTGAATACATATACATATACATATACATATATATATATATATATCATGAAGTGGAATGATAATTATACTCTAAATGTATGACCATGAGTTATACCTAACTGATGTTTATCATGGATCATTATATCTTATTATGAAATGTTATGTTTATAGTCAGTATTATTCTTGTATTAGGATTTGTAATTTACCCATGAGGCACAAAATGGTTTTTATACATTAGATTACCTGTTAAGTGTTTACCACATAGAGTGTTATAAACTATGCCATTGGTATACTAGGGTTTCATTTTTAATATTTATAATCCCAACTACCTGAGTTTTGAGATATTCATTGCATGAAAACCATAATAATTTGATAGTATTCTTATGAATTCCTTGAGGATTAACAAATTAGTTGGAGTTTAACTAAAATGGGTTTTATCCTCCCATATGAAGAGTATGACATCTAGGACCTCTAATTATAGAGGATAAGAAAGTATGTGGCCTTACTTAGATAATACATATGATGTGTTTATCTATTCAGGTGAGGGTAATATGGTGTGATCATCCATAAATGTGAATGACATGTGATTTATCCATGGAAAGGGTGAGTCTATACTCAAAGAATATAAATAATATAAGTAAGATAATTGGGATTAGATACAATATGTCTCATGTTCATATCATTTCATGGATAAAGGGAACATATGAGAATACATGTTTTCACATTATACAACCAGTGGACACAAATATAAAGATACTTTTTTTGGATTGATATCATGAAAAATACCTTTTTAGCTTGAATAAAATCATCACTTTTCTAAAGTATAATCTTCTTAGAAATTTATAAATTTAGGGATTGGCTTTATTTTAAATGTTATAAAGTCCCATAGAGTCACTCATAGTGGTTAATTGAATATGGATATAGTTTAACTCAGAGAGATACTCTAAAAATGTTTTATAATTTATTCAACAATATTTTTGTATGGATGTTCACAAGGAATTTTATATGATAAAATACAAGGTGAAGTTCAAGATATATTTCAAACAGATTTTTGAAAGATATTGAAAAAGCGTTTTGGATATTTTTTCCAAAATTATTGTATAGGTTACTATATAAGTAAAATGGTACTAATATTATGAGGCTTTACTATAATTGAGATAATGATTGTGATATACCCTAGAGCCCATGCATTAGGCCATATCATAGTTTATGATAAGTGCATTTCATAAGGTATGAAAATCATGGTTCCATTGGAATATCAGAGGATCCTATATCTTATGGAATAGTATATAATTAAATTCCACTAACTATGATTTCATGGGATTGAAATGTTAGATAGATATATATTTAAATAAATTTTCTGGGCTATTATTAAATAAGACATTTTATGTAATGAATCACCTAGGATGAGTAATGAAATCATACTACCACTGCGTGGTTGGAAGTAGCATTAAATAATATGTTATTAATGAATGAGTTAGAGAATAACTTCTCAGAAATTTCATGAGATCTATATAAGGGGGCCAAAACCTTTTAGATAAGATTATTGAGTCTTTCTACACTTTTAATGATTATCTCTATAACTCCTTTTCTCATACTCCCCTAGATTCCATGAGATACGAGCATATCATGCATGGAGGAGACCCCCCCCCCAGAGCATTATGAAATCCAGTAAACTTGTGGATACAACACTAATTCTAACATGGATCAATGCTCACACATTTTGGTTCAGTGATAACTTTCTTTCCAAAGGCACACAGTCACCCGGATAAATGATTGATACATTGGGTTCAATATTAGTCGAGAAGATATGAGGATGGATTATAATTTGTGGGGTTTTTATTCCTAGTATTGGATTGTATTAATGATTTAAGACACCTTCATTTTTCCCTGTAATAATATTACTATTGGTAACCCCCATACAAGAGAACAATTGAATCCATGCAATGATTTAAACATCTATATCTATCATACTTTCTTAATTTTTCATTTTTAGTGTTTATAATATAGCTTAAATGAATTATATTGGGAACTATAGAATTTATTACCATGTAGGGAAGTGGTAGGTTTTTTATAGTTTGGATTAATCCATTGAGATGGTAATCTTAATGTAGGTTTATGAAGGTAATTGAACCCTTGTAGTTTAGTGCTTCTTAACAGGACACATACTACCTTTTATGGTCATGTGAAAAGGACCAATATGGTTCCTTTTAAGGTTATCCAATCATTTCCAAATGATGTTCCATTTATGTTCATATATCCAATAACTATTTGGTTTTAGTATTTAACCTATACAAGATTTAATACAAATCCTAGTTAATAATAATTAAATACAAGGTGAAAGGTGAAAAAAACTACAAGGTGAAAAAAACATCATGAGAAAGGTGAAAAAAACTACAAGGTGAAAGGTGTCTAGCGATGGTTGGTGTTGGATTCATCCATGAGATTCCCTTTTTGGTTAATTATTTTCCATTGATGATTAAGTGGGAAATGTTATGGTTAGAATTGTATGGGGTATGAACCATTGAGGAAGAGTTAGGGATTAAACATTGGTATACCATATATATTTGGATTAATAATAGAGTATATAAGGATTATATCATTAATGAGGATATGGTTGGGGATTAATCGTAAGAATGAGGTGCATAATATACTTGTATTTCTTATTTTATGTTGGTCAATGGACTTGGAAGGAATATTGAAGTCACAAGGGATACTACCAAATGAGGATGAGTTAGGGATTACACCAAAAAGGTGGACCAATTATGCATATCTCATTGATGGGATACATGAGTATGATATCACTAACAAGGGTATAATGGGGGATAACACATAAGAAACTGACTCAAAAGATGCTTATTTACCCCTTTATCTGTTATCCACCTAGAAAAGAAGCTAAATTGGACTCATATAGAATATAATCTGATGGATAAGAGTTAGGGATTAAAAAAAACTAGAGGCCCAAATATGTAAGGTTATTTTAGTGAAAAAAGAGGCCTATTAGATGTTTGTGATGATATAATACGTGATACGGGATAAAAATAATGATATTTTTCAGCCAAAAATATTTTCATCAATGACATAATTATAGGGACCCATGTTATCAAGGGAATACTTCATTAATAAATACATGAGAGTACTAAAGATTAGGGAGAAAACCATAGGAAATATTTTTTATGGGATCCCAGATCCATGTTATCAATGAAAAAAATGATCGATGGGAAGAAAGTTTTTGTGTATAACCCTTTTATATATTATAGGTGGCCATGGGGGATTCCTATAAAGGTAGGATCCCATGGTGTGAGACCAAGAATAAGTGGTACCCATGTATGGGGAGCTGGGTAAAGTGGCACCCAAGTGAGAGACCTTCGTGAATTGGAATTTGATGAATTGGTGCTCTTGTATAGGAGTTAGGAGATGTGGTGCCCAGGTATGGGTCCTCAATGAATTGGTTACTTGGTGTAGGACCTAGTTGAATTATTACCAAAGTATAAGACCTAGGAATACTAGATCCCATGTATAGGTGGCCTAGAAAAAATGTCAACATAGTTAGATAGATTGGTTAATGTGTCTACCTATATAGATGACTATGATATTTCCTGGGAGATTTTTCCCTATTATGATGCTTTTTGTATGACCTAAGTCCCTTAACTATAATTTTATAATTGATATTGGCTTTTAATGGAGCCCTATTATAATGATTCTAGGGTTCCCGTAGATCTCTCTACCTTGGCATAAAGTTGAAGTGGCATTTCATAATATTTTTATGTTAAAACCTTTAGTGAAACAATTTCCCTAAGTTAACCTATGTTTTCCCCATAGGTATTATCATAGGAAGTTACATGAAGAAGGAGTAGGATACAAGGGCACAAACTATGCTATGGATCTCTTGATCTCCCCCTTTTTTGCATAATCTTACAAAAAGTGTGGTATGAGCCTATTAATAGGTAAAATAGAGAACCTCGTACAGGAGAGGCATGGGCATAATGATTAGCAATACATAGGATATTTCGTAAGGAGATATGAGTGTGGTAGGTCCATAATTCATGTGAAAAGATTTAATCATGCTTGAGCATTGTAGGTCATGTTCACAAGTGATTTTGTTGAATTATGAGCAATTGTGAATGGATTGGGAATATGTTAAGGTAGGCGGGAAAATTAAAGCACATAAATGGGTAAGGGTCACATGTAATTATGGTGAAAGAGTAAATATTAGTGTACATGAATTGGTCTACGCACCTATCAAACTTCGTGTCACTTGAACAATTCACTACCTAACATCTCTATTCATATAAAAAGGGAGAACCAAAAAATTACCTCCATAAAAATTGGATATGATTAGAATGAATTATATTATATTATAAGTTAAAAATGTCCTTGATGTGAAGGTGGAGTTGGAGATGGGAAAATTTTCATTTTGGGGAAAAGAACATAGTCAACATGTGCTAAGCCTAAGATGTTCACTAAGCATATACCACATGCATGTGTCTAGGTATGATATAGCTGCGCCGAGAGATGGGCTTGTGAAAGATACTACAACTATATATATTTGGGGTGGTGGACCACTTCTTATTTAAACATCAAATTTCTCGAGTGACACAAAAATATATTGCACTCTCTTTTCAATCACATTTTCCCCATACACCAAATTATATTTGTGAAAATCCATTATTTTCTCTTGAATCAGTGTGTTAATAATATTGTTCTATGATTTGGGAACATCTGAGTTAGATCAACACTATTCCTAGGTGAAACAAACTGATCAAAGTGCATGAATGAAGTGGCCTAGGAGAAGGAGGTTTAGTGAACAATCCTAGAAATTTTTCCCTTTTTTATATTTTTTCAGTTTTTCTTCATGGTTATCTTGTTAACTCTCGGTAGCCTTCAAGATTTATTTTTCTCGATAAAAAGATATTTTTTTCTATTTTTATAGAAAAGTGGTAACCTTTCAAAAACCATTCTAGACATTGAATTCATATTTTTTATGGGAGAATTGGTAAGAAGAATTGAGCTCAGCTCATCAAATCCCATAAGATTATGCCACAAATGGATCTCAAGTCATCTTAAAGAATATATACTCAATTAAAACTATCATACATTCTTAATTTCTATGATTTTGGCCTTCTTTCGGATGTTCCACTTCTGGGACCAGATAATTATATTCTCATTGTATTAATGTTGTTAACATGTGGTGTTTCTTGGAGAAACATCTCCATCTATAGGAATATCATCTATGAATATAGATACAAAGAATCATACTATAAGGAAAATTCACTAGAAAAAATTATCATCAAGACTCAAATATACATTATAATCAAGTGGATCTCTATAATGTTTAGGAGAAATGGTGGAGATTTCAATCATGCCATCTACCTAGGTGAAATTTATAAAAATAATGGCCATGGATATACTGGGTATACTAGACATATATTGAGTTCAAGGGTTTTTTTGAGACCCATTACCATTAGTGAGTCCATAAACCTTCATGAGGCCATATTAACTTCAAAATTTTCGGTTTACCATCATCCAAAATTCATATCAGGGATGAGTAGTTAGTGGTATCCCAAAACCAATACCTTCTAACTATCGTAGAGAGAAGTGTGTGTAAGTATCAGAGATATTTACAAGATTTGGAAAGCCTCAATTCCTATTGATATATATAAAATTATACTCCCTACCAGTAGTTCTTGGGGATATGATGAGAGGGAATCCATTCTATTTAGTGACATGTTCAAGATTGATGAATACATAATGAATAGAAAAGTTCATACATCTCTCAATAAAACCTTTAGTTACTAGATTAATATATTTATATATTCCCATAGATTGAATCAAAGGACAAATATACGAAGGACCTACCCATCGCAACACACCTTCAAGATTCAAAATACATACTGCTACATTCTCAATAAGAATCATTACATGGTATGAAGTTATCAAATAAATCAAAAGTTCTGTTCATACATTCAATTGAATGAAATCATCAACAGGTTTATCCATAAGTGGTAATAAAAAAACTAATATTTCCGTACTAGGGTGTGGTAAACCACCATTTTAATGCATGGAAAAATAATCATTGGGGTATGAGTGAACCTTTTCATACTGAACATGGGGATACTTTACCAGGTAGTGGGACAAGTTCAATTTGATGAAGACCCCCACATGACCTGTAGTCTTATCCATATTCTAAATTGTTGAAAAAAATACATCAAAGTGGCTACATCACTAGGAACATGATCTTATCCCCCCAATTCGTGCATAGTCCTGTGGTGTTGGACATGAGAGGAGTGCATAAAATAAATATAGATTCCAAAATTATAGAAAATGTTATTTTAAATTAAAATTCATTCCTTACAAGGATATTTTTGGAAAACTAGAAGATAATATCATGGGTTCAAAAGATGACCACTTAAATTGAATCTCACTATAATAATGAGTTATTAGAGTTAGGGTTGATGGGGTATCCAACTATGAGTAAAACATTCCATCTAGATTTATGACCAAATTTTATTATGTATAATAGGCGATTCTATATCCCGATCATGAATTTCATGTAGTGTATAACCCCATGATTCTATGTTAATTCTAATTTATGTTTATGTGCATGAATATTGAAACTTTAAAACTTTTACCACTAATTAATGATCACATTTCCCCATCCTTGGAATATTATCAATCATGTAATGACTATTACCAAGGTGAAATAATGCAACGAGTTACCCCATAGACACATGGAACACCCTTCCAAGAAAAAAGGGGAAATCAAGGAGAAAGAAAAGTTGGTAGATGATATCATCATGTTGGATTCAAAATGAATTAATGAGATACCTCTGCTATTTTTTATAGTGTTATAGTATATGATCATCTAAGGCATGATTGTCACACAATATTATGAGAGGCATATGTAAGAATATATTATTATAACAACCATAATAATAAAACATATACTAAAAAATACTTTATTAACATGAATGTCACAAATATAATTCTATTGGAATATTTATTCACTACGAAGACTATTACAACAAATGACTTAATTCTGTACTATATTCTAATTCCAGAAGACAAATAAGACTAGATTATTGAATTTATTTCTATGAGTCAAATTTATCAGGATAGTTCATAGAAAATAAATCATGATTTGATCACTCAAACTCCACTAGCTGAAATGGGGAGTAAGGAAAATCACCTTTATGAACTCTTAATGGTTTGGGGTATGCACATTTTACTATCATAAATTGCATACTATCATTATTTGAATCATATATGACTATGAACAATTATTGATCTAGGAGAGGGATATCCAATCCTTTAAAATCATAAATGACAATGAAAAATATATTGAATAGGCTACCTAAGTGCTGATTTAGAATAATGTTGAGGAGGCAGACTAAAAAATATTGGATAATATAAGGCTCACGTAGCAAGGATGATAGCACTCTTATGAGAGGTGGAGATCAGAATTGAGGCTATAAGTGGCTGAATCATGAAATGGGAACAATAACTAAGGTCATACATCCATTTTATAAATCTAACTTTTTCATGATAATTGATCTCTAATGATCAATCAATGTATCCCACTTGACATTGGATGTTTTATAGATTTTCAAAATTCATATCATTTTATTGATTTTTTAATTCCCATTTTTTCTTCCTTAAATTATTATCATGGGAAGGATCCATCCTATGTATTTTACTCACTTTTTGAGAGAATGAAATGGTATTTTATCTTAAATCATTTTCAAAATATTCACTATTATTTTATCCAAACTATCAATTTGTGAAAATATTTGAATCTCATAAAGAGTAATATCATAATAAATGAATCTATCTAAACATTGTATGGATGTGGATCCTATAAATCATAAATTCCAAAAACTATATTAAATAAAAATATGTATGAATCCATCCATAATCTTATAGAGATTTTGTAACAAACCAGGTATTTATAGAATAATAATTTTTCATTTATATTAATATTTATGAATAATATATTTAATTAAAAAGGATTATTTTTCCGATATCATACTCAACAGGCAACAACAGGTTTCTTTGAAATCTTATGTTGCATACAACTTTGAGTTATACCGAAAAATGATATAATAATATTATTATTTTAAATGGTAGTCAATGCCTAGCCATTGTATTAGAGAGAGTGAACAAAACTAACTACAGTATGATTATACATGTTTATTAAATATCTTTACATTTATCCGATAACATTTATATGCTTAAAATAATAATGAATCCGATTTTAAGCATGAAATATTCTAATATTTTTAAAAGGTCGTTTTACCGCCTTTTGATGGAGAACCCTTTTTAAATATATTTTTTTGTCACTTTTACACATTATATTTGAAAAAATAAACTTCTTCTATAGAATTGGGCTATCAAAATTTACGTTGGATAATTTTTTGGATATTTTCTGATAAAGTTCATTTTTAATGAATAGTGAAAAATAGCGCATTTTAAGTCAAAACTCCATTTTCATCTAATTTATTTATACAATTAGATTGTACTTTTAATTGGTTCTAAAGTGTAACTGGATTATATTTTTATCATTTAAGACATTTTTGGTCATTGTAAGTAATATCACTTTGAAATTGGACATAAAAACATGTCAATATTTTGGTAGTTTTTACTTCTTCAAAACAGGCTTTTTAGTTTTGACAATGAGAATTAATTTTAAATTAATTTCTGCAACTTATGTGTTTAGAATTTGGAGAAATGTATTCCATATTTGGAATCATGAGTTCAAAACTGTGTAAATAGGTACCTTTTATTTTTAGACATTATGAATAGTAACTTCAGTAATTATTTTATTTACCATGGTTAAAGGTTAAATCTGGTAAATAAGGTTAAAGAATAATATTATAATAATATTAAAATACCATAACACGTGTCCTAATTCTATTGGATGAGATATTTCTAACCATGGGAATCCTTGGGTCGATTTTGGGACCCCATGGATCCACTTTGATGTGAAAATGACATTTTATAAGAATTAATTTAAAGTAAAGAAAAATATTACAAAAACATGTCTTTTTCACTTAAAGAATTTTTAGGGGGTTATATAAGTGATCTCAATGACTATAAATAGTAATTAGAAAGATAAAAAGATTTCCTAAATTATTATATTTTATTTATAATTTTTAGACATTAAATAAATAAATATATTTATGACACAATGATGATGTAGTGATTACCTTATTAATGAATGATTTAAATAAATGAGATTATAAATATTAAAATAAATTTATTTTAAAACATTTTATGCCATCCAAAAATTTTATGGATTATTATGAATTGTTATATTTTAATTAATGAAGTTTTTTTGAAGGAACCAAGTTGTTATGGATTTTTAAAAAGTCATGATATGAATAGTATAAAAATTGACATAAATGAGTTTAAAAAAATATTATTTTATTAAATGATGTAATAGTCCTAAAAATCATAGATTCGTACAAATGACTTAGATAATGTTGAAAATTCCATTAATGAACCACTTTAGGTCATATTTTAATCTTATAGTAACCATATTAACCATATAGTATGAATATACAAGAAGACATGGTAAGCGTTAAATTAGTTAACTAAGGGTTAAAGCTAAACGACATGGTTGAATTTGTAACCTGTACTTATATAAAACCTATTGGTTGAGAGTTTTTATACCCAAAACTTATTATAATTGATATAAATGACTTTGGGACCATTTGATACCAATAATTATTTTATAATAAAATAATACTTAAAAACTTTCTTAAAGTGCCCTCCTCCCTCTTATAAATGGGCATCACCCCTACCCATTTAATCACACATCTCAAGCCCCTTGGATCATCCAAAATCTGCCAAAATAAGCTCCCAACATCCATATGTTCCTCCTATAAGACTTACCTTGGGTAGAAAAAAATTCAATAAATCATATTGGATCAAATCAAAGGGAGTTACACATTTTAAGAGGTAGCATATTCTCTATAGTTCCTTCCCATTAATTTACTTCTTCACTCCATATTATATTCTAATTATTTCATTACATAACAAAAATAGTATCATCAATATACTAGGATGTTGTTATGAGAATTATTCTAACTACACTTACACACACCTCCATCTAGTGGATATGAACAAACTGTTTCTATAGACGACGAACTACTGCCTCACGAAACAATGATTGTTCAATTTTCCTCTACCACCTCTCATGGTGTCCATTATGTTGGAACTATATTTATATATGATACATATTATATTTATATTTTCTCTATTCATTTTTTTTATTTAAATCATACCTTTATTCTTTCCATAATGTGTAAATACGATAATTTCATTTGAGGAAGTGCGGACTACCGCCCCCTCAAAGTGATATGACTCATTCATACCATAAATGGAACGTGTAAAGGATGTAATTAATGAACTTATGTAACATATATATAATATGATATTATACTAGAAGTATAATATACCTATGTATCATTTAGTTTTCATTCCTTTAAATATAAAAAATAAATGAAAGTAGCATTCATGCGTACATACCGCTTACCATATCCATGAACGGTGAATTTCATTTCTTATCTTGAAATGTTATGTACTATTATAAAAATATATAAATACTAGATATATATGATTTTTAATTCATGAATATCATTCTGGAGAAAATGGACTTGTGACCACATGGACAATTTTTAATTATAACAAGTTCATTTTTGACTCAAGTACCGAATATCGACAAAAGGACCGATATTAACTTAAATAATTATGTAATGTTTATAATATGGTAATAAGTGATATAGAATGATTAATAAACCTTAAAAAGTTTCTGAATCAATTAGAAATTAACTTAAGTATATTATTCAAGAAGAACAAAGAACATACGTGATGAGTCCGACTCAAGGTAAAGGACTTCATCTCAATATCCTTTCATTGAGGCATATTTTGATTTATAAATTTTTTTATTTAATACGGTGTATAAAACACTTTGAATTTTAATTTAATTCAAAGGGAATCTTTTTTCTACAAATCATTTTACTGAATGAAAAATGTAATGTTTCTTTTTAACCTACGCGACGACAATGACCTTTCCACCTTCATGAGTATTATTTGATATTTGAATTCCTTAACAAGTTGTAATGTTTTTAAAAGGAAAATAAATAACATATACCCTTTTTACATATTTTTTATTGAAAATGGTTTTGATGATGGATTTATTATGTAAATATATTGAACTGATATATTGTGATTGCAATGTGGAAATGTTATATTTCCTTTATGCTTGTTTTATGTGTTACGAATATGTTTTGGTTCTTGGGAATTGATTACGTATATGGGTGGTTCTGTGATAAAACAAGGGAGGGTGAGCCAGATATAGATCTCTAATGCATTGGGTAACATGACAGAGGTAAATGATAATTTTTCTCCTAAGAGATTTAGAGAATATCCTGTGATGGGTATTCCAAACGTATGGTATAGGGAACTCCTTAGGAGGAGAAGTAAGAGCTTTACTTTCCAGGCTTACGCTTTGTAAGAGTCGTGCTCTGGCTGTCTCAGTGGTTGAATCGAACTGCGAAACTTTGGTTCGGGTGATTCATGGAAATGCGACTCCTCCATGGCAGCTTACGTATATGATTCGTAGATGCTCTATGGAGATCATTCAGGGTTGTTCGGTGCGACATGTCAAAATAGAGGCAAACCAGGTGGCAGATTCCCTCTCAAGAGGGTGTAATTATCAAGATCCCATGATTTTTTATTCTAGTCTTGGCTCCCTACCTGTGGAGTATAGGAACGTTGTTCAAGGGGATGCCCTTGTACTTCACCATTTTAGACCTCCATATCTTTTACGGTTTGATGGGGGTGGCTCCCATATTTTTAATAAAAAATAAATTATCGATCGATTTATTATTTCTATGAGTTATTCATAAATCTTATGATTTCATGAGTTATGTTAAAGAGAATATGTTTTATGATTGAAAATTATGATTTCATTTATTTGTATGTATTGATGGGCGAATGTTTTCTTTCCTTATTTTATAACCCTTACTGAGCTTTTTTTACGCTCATACAATGTTTTTGATATTTTCTTCACAGGGTATAAGGAAGGTTAAGATAGAGGAAGTATTCAAGAATATTTATATCAAGAAAAGAATTCTGGTTGTATTTAATGAGTTTTATTGTTGTGAAAAAAAATTTGTTAGAGTTGAAGTGTCTAATTTTTAATATTTGAGATTTAATGTAATAGTTATGAACTGATTCTCTAAAACTCTAAACCTGAAAAGATCCTCAATTTCAAATTCTTTACTTAACTCAAGATTATTTAATGTTTAAGGCTAGGGCCTTATAGTTGGTATCATAGGTCGGTTTAGAAAACTTTAGGAGTTAGGATATTGTTAAATTAATATCC
The DNA here is from genome assembly GCA_963277665.1 of Viscum album. Classification (NCBI taxonomy): domain Eukaryota; kingdom Viridiplantae; phylum Streptophyta; class Magnoliopsida; order Santalales; family Viscaceae; genus Viscum; species Viscum album. Next base: position 709,340,470 of record OY728167.1, on the reverse strand, counting down.
ATAAAAAATTTATGGTAATATTGAAATGATATAGCATTTTAATATTATCATGTTGCTTTGCCTAAGATATTTCTGTGTTCAGAATGGTTTTTCGTAGAGGAAACATGGAAGCTACGATGGGACAACATCAAGAGGAAAACTACCTTCGAAATCAGAAACCCGGGATGGTCTAAATCAGAACTGAACGGTTTGTAGTAGTGATGGCATAGTTGAATCAAGCTATAAATGGTGGTGTTATCCATGAATGAGATCAGCCAGATCAACCACAAAATAACATGTCGGTAATACAGAATTTCATGAGGCAATAGCCCCATCATTCAGAGGATTATCTAACCCTGTTCTAGTGGAAGGGTGGATTAAAGCACTGAAAAATATTTTCACTGTCATGGGGTGTTCATAACATCAAAAGGTTATTATTTTTGTTTACCTTTTTGAAGGTGAAGCCGATCTGTAGTGGTCGATGCTAAAAAATATCAGGGATAATGAGGATATTGATGCTCTTGATTGGGATGAATTCAAAGGTATGTTTCTTGATAAATATTTTATTAAGGCGGTTCAACTTAGGAAGGAAAAAAGATTATTGGAATTGAGGGAGGAGGATGACTCAGTGGATACTTATGAAGAAAAATTTACTTGACTGGTAAGGTATTATCCAAATATCATATAGGATCTTGATAGTAAAATCAATCATTTTTACTCAGGATTAAAGCCAAAGTATTGAAGGGATTTAGATTCTCATGAGTTCAAAAGTTATGAAAAACTTTTTGGATATGCGAAGAAAGTGGAAATGGAGTTTTCCAATGATCATGTGTTCTTTGACATACTATAGAATAAGTGGTTGTGGTGGCAGATGAAAGGGAAGAACTCCTCAAAAAATTATGATGGTAAGAAACTTAAGTTTACAGTTTGTGAAATTTGTGGTAAAAATCACACTTGGGAATTTCACGAACCAACCCGGGTCGACCCTGAACCGGTCACCCGAGCTGGCCCGAGACATGGCCCGAGGGGCGTTCCCGATCCCCACGGGCTGACAACCAGTGACGGGCATCAAAACTAAACAAGAGGGAATGATTTCACCCAGTGAGAATAAATAAAGCAGCAAAAAAGTAAAACAAGAAAAAGTAAATAAATGACACTAAAAAGAAAGGATGATCAACAACAACCAACTAACCTGACCATGACCAAAACCCCTCGCGACTCCGAGAGTCGCTCACTAGTCCACAACCAACTCATGACCACAGTGAGAGAGCTCCAGTCAAACCTGCAACAAAACTAAAAATAGGAAAACACTATAGGCGTATGTATTAAAACTCAGTAGGCGTGCCCAAAAAACTATTCCCATTGCACTAACTTTAAATAAAGAATTTACCAATTTCAGGTTTGAACTAAAGTATACAAAATATGGGTTTCAACACACACACTTTCATTTCTGAAAAAAGTAACAGTCCATTTCCCTTTTTAATTTAAAAACAATTTTTAATGTTTGAAAGGAACATGTGAATTGAATTTCAAAACATTTTTGCAAACAATTAGAAAACCAAGATTTAGTTATTATCCAAAAAGGAAAACTACACATAACACACAACACACACCAGGGGAAATGGAAAAAAAAGTGGCACACATGGGCCAGCAACCGAACTGGCCCTCTCAACCGTCCACCACATACAAATAAACACTAAAAGAAACATGGGTAAAACCTAGGAGATCGTGAACAATCCAGAACGTACCATACATGTGACTCATCCAGAAAGCATGCTCTAACTCGATGACGTCATAACTCCCTAACGCTCGGTATAGCCCTATATGGCCTAACCAAGGGGCCCAATCCCCATAGCAGTAATAACTCAGTATTTCCCTCCTACGGGGCCATTAGCCAGTGTGTAATCTAAACCAGTGCGGCAATCATTCTCAGAAGATTCACTCACTATGCCAGATTCACATGTCAACAAAAGAAATAAAAAAAGGGGTGTGTCCACAATGTAAATCAATCAGTCACGATGCACAAACATCACATACAGCTCACATAATCCACACACACCAAAGATCACCCCTGAGTGGTTTTTCCAAAATAATTTATTTTATTGAAGTTCCAACTGGACTTCACCAATTTTAAAGAAAAACCTCATTCCTCGAGAAAACCCAAAAAACTTATTCAGATGAAATCATTTATCTTTAAAACTAGAACTACATTTTAAATTACGTGAATTATGTTTAAAGGCCAAACATACATTACTTCAATACTAGGTGTCCGCTCGTCAAGAAAATGTTTCAAGTGTCATGTATAACATAAACGGTTCTTTTACAGAAAATAATCATTTAAAAATTAATTATCTTATATTATTTCTCATTTATTAAAATTAATAAAAACATCATACAATTAATAAAATCTAAATTTGAAGGTGAATGCATTGGGGGACCTACCTCGAGACTGAGATGAAAAGGAAGACGCACGTCTGACACCACACAGTAAGGTCCAGCGTACTGCAAACAAAACACTAAGAACTCAAAAACACAACCAAAAACCCCAATTAAAGTATATGAAACCAAGCGTCATGAAGAAACTCTCACCTCAAAACTCAAGCACGACGATGATGCAAACCCAGAAACGAGGAGCAGCGATGGCGCTCACTCAGAAACGCCACGCGCGGGTCCTCAAAAGTCAAACCGACCCAAATAATATTTAATTAATAAAAAATATAATCAAACCATTGTAAAATATACACACACACACACACACACACACACACATATATATATATATATATATATTTATCAAATAAAAATATCAAAGGAGCATAAAAAAATAGGTACCAACGGGGGGGGGGGTCGCGACTTGAAACAGACCGCGGGAGGGTGTCGCGCCGGAACAACGGATGGCATCCACCCAACTGAATGCGGTCTGATCGGGGGTCGTAGGTGAGGTCCACTGGATAGTGGAAGTGTGAGGCGGCCGATGGGTAGGGTGCGAGAGAGCTGAGTAGCAATCTCGCAGCCGAAAGCCGGTGCCGAGTAAGGATGGCGGCTGGATCGCGGCAAGGGGCTATGGAAGGTGCAACGCAGGAGGCAGGCTCTGCCAGAGCGCATGACAGAGGTAGCGCTGTGATGACCATGGTGAAGACGAAGGGAACCAGATAGGGAGGTGACAACAAGAGAGAAAGATGGGTCGGATGGGGAGGGAGAGGCCGCGCTAGGCGGAGAGGTACTGGGCGAGCCAGAGCTGGCTGGCTGGAAGGAGGGGAGCGGACCACCGCCGGTGGGTCGCGCCAAGCAAGGAGAGGGGCGGTTGGACCGTGAAAGGGGGTTTCGGAGGGCACGCGATAGGGCGGCCAACCAGGAGGAAGGGTCGGCCGAGATGAGGCCGGACCAGGGGGTAGTAGGGGGTGAACGCTAGACAAGGCTATACCGCAGGAGGGTGGCGCAGCTGGCGATCGGGCAGCGGGAGGAAGGTGAGGAACTAGAGGTCCTGGATGAGGTAGCCGGGGCGAGGCGAGGCGAGGCGGGAGCAGGAGGGGGGTGTGCACGCTGGAGGCCCGGAAGCGGGTGATGCTATAATAGGCCGGCTGAGGTGGCGGGGAGCAGGATCTGGACAGGGCAAGAGGCCTTGCGGAGGCGGTTTGGCTGGAACCTATAGGTAGGCGGCTGGATCACAAAAGGGGGAGTCGTGCAGTAGTCGCACAGGAGGTGGAAGCCGAACATGTCAGTAGGCAGAGGGGATAATAGGCTTGCTGGGACGCGGCTGCATGAGGGGCGGTCGACGGTGCGCAGGAGGAGGGCTCTGGGTCGTCCGGTCATTGCAGGTGAGTGAGGGTGGCTTCATGGGCGGAGGTGCGACATGAGATCGACATGCGGAGGGGATCCGCGTGAGAGAGGGGAGAAGGAGGGGAGGCAGCTAGGGTTTGGAGGGGGGTGCAGGAATGGGTAGCTTTTGGGTCTTAATATATATATATATAATATCAATGTTACAAAAATAATAATAGTAATAATATTAATAGCACAAAGATAATAAAATATTAATAACAACCAAAGGAAATTAATAACAAACTAAATGATAATTAAGATGAAAATTTTATTACACTTCATTTTAAATAATAATTATATTTATAACAATTTGATGATAGTAGTATTTTTACCAAATTAAATAATAAGAAAAAAAATATCATCTACGCAATAATATTATTTTGATTATGGGTTGAACATTAACCATGTTTTGTCATTATAAAATTTTATTTAGCTTTGTTTTTCTGTCAATTTAATTTGTTCATATAATTTTATTATTTATTCGAATGACCAAGTGACAACGCATTCACTATGACCAAACGAACGATTACCGCTAGCAGTGCGGTGACCGCACACCGGCCTGCGACCCACCAAAAACATCGAACTTCGAAAATTTCAAACCGGGTCCCATCTAAACATCGTCCAAATGACGTGGGACCGAGTAAATCACTACAATAAATGCCGGTCCTAGCGGCGGTTTTTTTCCGGTTTAGCGGCGGTTTAAACCGCCACTATATTGTGTGGCGGCGGTTTACAAAAACCGCCGCTAAGTTTGGCATCGGCAATCTATTAGCGGCGGTTTTTTCGATTCCGCGGCGGTTTTAGAAATGTGTCGTAGGTCCGTCATTTAGCGGCGGTTTCTCTTCATTTAGCGGAGGTTATATGGGTATCTTATTCGCGGCGGTTTTAACCGCCGCTAAATTCTGCCCAGTTCATCATTTAGCGGCGGTTAAAACCGCCGCTAAATGATTCCTGGTTATTTAGCGGCGGTTTTAACCGCCGCTAAATGCTCACAGGTATGGCATTAGCAGCGGTTTTAACCGCCGCTAAATGCTCACAGGTATGGCATTAGTGGCGGTTAAAACCGCCGCTAAATGTTGAACTGGAAAAAAAAAATATTGGATCTGCTCCACCACTGCCCTAAATTTTCCAAAACCACAGCCACATCTCACCCATCAGCCCCACATAATATCACATCCACACATATTTGTAATGTACAACAGCTTACAACATTATTACATTACCATTTCATATTCCATCACTAAAAGAATACTACCACAAACCACTACACACAAAAACCAACATCCTCATAATAGTGACCATAACATCTCTTACCATAATAAAAACCAACATTAAAAACACCATCCCTCATAGACAAAACCACACCATAACAAGAAACATATATCTCACTATGAGAACCAAATTCACCCATAACACGTCCACAATTAAAAACAAATTGTGAAACCAAACTTGTTGGTTCCATCATACTTCAAACCCCTTAAATCCCACACAAAAAAAGATGAACAACAGACAACCAAATGTACACAAGAATATATTTCAAGATATATGAAGACAATTTCACATTAATTCATCATCTCATGTGGTTGTTTTTTCATAATTATCAAAATTTTCAATGTAATTGATTCTTATCAAAATATACCTATTATTCCTTTTTCGATGGATGAGTTAAAATAATCATCCAAAAGAAGATTTTATAAATAGACAAATAATACATTCAGGAATCACAAGGAAGAAGAGAATGATACTGTGGAATAATAATGAAAAACCAAATATCTAGTAACCATATTTGAAATCACGGATCACGTAAAATCCATTTCAAAATGAATTAGTTATTTTTTCTTTGATTTATCTCAATTACCCACCCACATGGAGAAAACCACGATAATTTCATAAATGGTAAAATCAATAGAGATTAAGTACACCCTAATAGAATATACTATAATTATTTCTACACAAAAAAATGGAAATGAGAAGGAGATGTAATAGCCTATATATACCAAGGTAATGCTTTGATCAGTAACACAACCCATTTAGAGAATGGAGGAATATTGGAGGGGGACTAAAAACAACATCAAACTTCACATCACGGTGCAATCAAATGAAGAATGGTAGTAAAGAACATACCTAGAATTGCATGTTTGGGGAGTCCATGTCCCATATAGTGGATCTAAAAAATTAAAACCATATCTAAGGATTGATGAAACAAGATAAAAACAAGTTAATACATAATATAGAAGGAGTCCCCTAATTTAAGATTCAAAATTTAATTTACCAAACGTTATTGGGTTGTTATGTTTGTCAAAATTCCATTTTTTTGTATCATCAAATTTGGTTTCATTTAAATGATGGGTAATTGACCATTTAAAACCATGAATCATGATTATTTCAGTAATGTTGGGATACATGGATGATATTGTGAATTATTTTTATCAGTGGTTAGAGCTCCAACTGATATAACACCTCACCAATGTTCACCAAAACCTAAAAAATCCAGAACAACCTAGGAGAATCCACACTCCCTCACACAAAATATGCCTACACCATCATGGAAACAACCTCAAGAACACATGATCTTTGAAATATAACTACATGGGTCTACATCTATATTATACAGTGGTATTGAAATGATCCTGATCTTCTTTTATATTTTCTATAACTATTAGGATATTTTAAGTCATGCATTACACCACACTAGAAAAATATTTTTTTATTCCCTTACATAGACACATCAAAATGTAAAAGTATACAACATCCAACACAACTCATAGAATATATACACAAAAACAGATGAATGATGTATATTTTTATCGGAAAACAAAAAAAAATTGGTGTTTTATTCACCCATAATGCAACTAGGTCAAAATTAATGTTCCGAAAAAATCCCACAACTTATTGAAATTCAATTCCAGATTTCCATCGATTAGGGGATTGAAAGTCATTTTAAAGAGAGTTTAGGTAATGGATGGATTCCATATTCCTCCCAATAATGATGATATGAAATAGGAATTACATTCTAAACAATTAATTATGGTATCATGGGGAGTCCTAAAACCTCATCCATGTACAATCATTCTTAATAATGTATTTAACTGGACTCCTTGATTTCTATATAATGTTATGAAATCATTATTCAATATATGATCACATATCCTCCCTAATATTGGGGATACATTGTGACCATCACAATATTTGACCCTCCACCAAAAGGATTTACTGATTGTATACATAAGGAAACATGAGAAATCAAGAAAATGTTAGGACATGGAAATGTTTGGTGGAAACTATGTGTCATAAATGTTACATATACAAACCAACTGTTATCATACTTGTTCAACACATCAACAATACTACTACTCATCATCTGATGCTGCATCGTCACCCTCTCCACCTTCATCTCCACCACCTGCTGCCACCTGTAAGAACATTATATTGAAAATTAAATATTGTTGCATATTTATAATAAAAATTAAAACCAATAAAAGTTTGAAAACTAAATGATTTTGATTTTTTTGTGATTTACCTGCTCACCACTACCCGATGCACTACCACCGGGGGCATATCTGCTTATATGCTGACGTATTTCAAGCAACTCTTTCTGCAAATCAGATATCTGATTACCCTGCTGGTGAACTGTGTTTCGTAGAGCAGACATCTCCCTCTGAGCATATTCAGGTATGAAATGACTATAACCAGGATTAGATGAGGTTGAAATCCCTGATGGCATGCGAAAGACATCAGATGGTACGGGTCCCAAACCCATCCCGCGCACTCTACCAGGATGCTCCTTCCCAAGGACTTGACCAACCGGGTCATCCTGGGAGACTGAGTAGGATTTCCCAGGATTGGCATCCCATATTTCTTTAATTTTTACCTATAAATCAAATATCAATATATATTAACACAGTAAAAACTGATATTAAGTTATTATAATAAATAATTGACTTCATACCCCAACTTCTCTGGCAGGTTCATTAACAAAACTTCCATCTGTTTTTTTATGAACATCCAGCCACAGTTCTGTTCGGGATGCTTCATGCCCTAAACTCTGTGACTGCATTAAACAAAGATAAATCATCAATCAAATATGTTAAATAGATAATATTATCTTATAAATATTTAAACTAATTAAAATATTACCAATGACATTCGGCTTCTTGAAAAGCTTTTTGAACCCGCAGTGTGCGGGATTACCTGCTTCGCCCGGTTTGAAGCATTCTTTCTTGAGAGATCCTGAAATAAATAAAATTCAATTTAACAGTATTGTATTCAATGTCTATCTCCTCTTCATGTACATGTATAAATGTAAAATGAGGATAATATAATAATATATATTTCAATACCATCCGCTTCTCATCATGATGTCTATCGACAAAAACCTTCCACTGTTCTTTCGGTACCCCAATGGGTATCTTCTCATACATCTGCTGCACGGTCAACGAAGAATCGTTGACATCACACCACAACCTCCATTTGAAATCTTTCCATTTTTTTCCAAGATTTTTCAATGTCCACTTCCGTGCTATCACATCAGCAACGGTAAAGTGGAAGAACATCTGTATACAGAAATTCATTTTGAATATATTAGTAAAATGACATTCAATTAAACCATAAAGTAATAAAATTACCTTTATCTGAGAATCATAAACTTCATTTTTCCATTTTGGAGGCATATGCCTCAAATCATCATACGAAATAGGCAGGGAAACGGGCTCCGCTGCCAGCTGACCTATAATCTGACCAAGTAAACCTACGGCGTCATCCGTCGGGACCCCATAAGAATCAAATGGCACCACTATCTTCTTGCCATGCATGTTCCAAACATCAGAACTTTTTATGTCTCTTTCCACGGTTTCATTGTCTTCATCTGCAATGAGCAAACAATTACTATAAACAAAATGCAATAAATTTATTTAATTAAAATTTGTATTTATGACTGCGACCCTCCAGAATGTCCGTGATGAACTGGAGGGGGCGTGTCGCTGCCCCGCTGCTGAAGCTCCTGTAGGGGGAGGCGATGACTCATCCTCTAATGAGGCATCCACTGATGGTGTCAGAGATGGTGCAGGGGGAGATGATGCCGTGGGGACAGACGGATCGTCATCTGTCGCAGAAGAAGAAGGAATAGTGTACCGCTTCTTCCTTGGCATTCCTGTCATTTAATCAAATAAAATTAAGTTCAGAATATATATTTCAAAAAATTTATGCAGAAAAAAAATTAAAAATGATAATAGATGCCCAGTATTAATAAACAAAATATATATAACAATGATAATGAATGACTACAGAAATGAAACAAGTAGTTGCTGAATGAATAAATAATTGTACATACAATCATTTTCCCCTTCAATCATGTCGGTTTCCTGCTCCATTGCTTCATCCACTTCATTCATCCTTGCTAGACCAATATTTTCAATATCATGATGGACAAATAATTCTGCTTCATGTTGTTGATGAAATTCAATTGCAGAGGTCAAATCTTCCACTTCATCACCCATATCATACAAATCTCTTTGTATTACGTGAGTAACTACACTCCACCCTTCATCCACAACATCATTCACATAATATACCATTTTTTCCTGTGATGCTAAGATATATGGATCATGCAGTTCACGATCACCAACATCCATCAAGCGAGAGAAGTTTACAGAAGTAAATTGCAAGGAATCTCTTTTAACACCTCTGATAAAATCGACCCATTTGAATTTGAATAAAACAACAGAAAAATGCCCGTGGTAGTTTAATTCAATAATATCATGCAGCTTTCCATAGTATTCCACTTCAGCAAATGTAAAAATACCACTATTCTGTGTTTTCAAACCCACTTCTTGATCGACTGTACGAAATCTAAAACCATTCACATTATAAGCGTTGAACTTTCTAACTTGTTTTATAGGACCTCTAGCAAGAAACTTCAAATCTTCTGAAAAGTCAGCTCGAGTATCAGTATTCATGATCTGAAAAAAAAATAATTTAATAGATTTGCAAATTGTATGTGTCAAAGTAATATTCGTATTTATTGCAATATTTATAAACTTACACGTCGTGCAAACCATTCTACCAGCTCTTTATTCACAGCTTTCGTTATATCTTTTTCATTTCGTGTTCGGCTTCTCATTCGTCTCTTTGTTTGTATCCTCAACTCTTTAATAAATGGATCTGCAATTTCACTATTCAGCAGCACATATCTATGTGCCTGTAATAATTCCAATTCTGTTAGTGTCGCGTATGAGGTCCTCCCAACTGATCGGCCAATAGCAGGAAATATTTTTGATTTCTGATGCATTTGAGATTGAGTTGATGTGTCGTCAACACGTCCAACTCGAGTAAATCTTGTCTCAATATCATCCAAATATCTGGAACAAAAGGTGAGACACTCCTCGGCCAAATAGCCTTCAGCAATAGAGCCTTCTGGTTGAGCTTTATTTCTCACGTATGCTTTCAAATGCCCAAGATATCTGTGAAAAAAATAATAATATTATGCATTTATTTAAATGCCAAAAAATGTTTACTTAACTGGAAACATATAAATAAAATACCTCTCAATTGTATACATCCATCGATAATGAACGGGTCCTCCTAATTTAGCTTCGTCAACCAAATGCACAGTTAAATGCATCATGACAGTAAAAAACGATGGAGGGAAGATCATCTCCATTGCACAAAGGGTCAATACAAACCTCTCCTGTAGGTTGTCAAGATGAAATGGATGTAGAGCTTTCTCACATAACTGTCTGAAAAATGTGCAGAAATGGAGTACAACAACAGTAACTTTTTCAGGTAATAATGTACGCAATGCCAATGGTAGTAACTGTTGTAACAAAACATGTGAATCGTGACTTTTCAATCCATATAACTTACGATTCTTCTAGTCAACACACCTCGAGATGTTACTCGAATACCCATCAGATACCTTCACATTCTTTAAAATTTGAAGGAACGTATCTTTATCCCTATTTTTCAATGAAAAAATGGCCGGAGCATACTTTTCATTCTCATCTGGCCAGAGATCACGTTTTATGTTCATTACTTGTAAGTCTTTGCGAGCATTGAGATGATCCTTCGACTTTCCATGCTCATTAAGTAATGTGAAAATCAAATTATCACATACATTCTTCTCAATATGCATCACATCAAGATTGTGGCGCAAATAATTAAATTCCCAATACGGAAGTTTGAAGAATATACTTTTTTTCTTCCATTGTTGCGTTCTGATTTCACTTGACGATGCACTTCGCACTCGTTTTCCGCTATCATTCAAATGATGAACCTTCCCAAATTCTGTTTTAACATTTTCAAGCTGTGTCAATATTTCAGAACCGGTTAACAACTTTGGAGGTGGTCTACGATCAATGCAACCATTAAATTTTGATTTGTTCAGCCGAAATCTATGAGATGCATCAAGAAATCTTCGATGGCATAAGAAGCACCATTTTCTACTGTGAGGTAGCCGTTTGGGCTCGAAATCAAAGTTACAAACGGGACAAGACAAACCCGTATAAGTGTTCCAACCAGATAAATTCCCAAGCCCAGGGAAGTCACTAATGGTCCACATTAAAGCAGCATGCATTTTAAACATTGTTTTAGAAGAAACATCAAATGTCTCAACACCGTTGCTCCATAACTCCTGCAATTCTTCAATCAAAGGTTGCAGGTATACATCAATATCATTTCCAGGCATTTGTTTTCCAGGAATAATCATCGAAATGATAAAAGATTTTTGTTGCATACACATCCACAGAGGCAGATTATAAGGGATCAAAACAACTGGCCAAATGCTATAACTCGTACTCAAAGTCCCAAATGGGTTGAATCCATCGGCAGCCAATCCCAATCGAACATTCCTAGGATCAGCTGAGAAATCTGGATGTAATGAATCAAATGTCTTCCACGATTGGGAATCTCGTGGATGTCTCATTAACCCATCATTGTTATTATCTACAGCATGACACTTCATGTGTTCGGCGGTTTTTGATGACATGAATAATCTTTGCAATCGAGGCTTCAAAGGAAAGTAATGCAAAACTTTTGAAGGTGTGTTCCTTTTCTTCTTCTCCGTGAAATTATGTTCAGTCATACTTCCAACATCACCCTTTGACTGCCATCTAGAAGAAGAACATTTCTTACAATTCTGTCTACTTGAATCCTCTCCCCAGTAAAGCATACAATCATTGGGACACGCATGTATTTTTGTATAATTCAGACCAAGCTTGTTAACAACTTTTTTCATATCATAAAACGATTCTGGGATTTTTGCTTCAGGAAATGCATCACAAATCAATTCCAATAACATGGACATTGCCTTATTTGTAATTCCACATAGACATTTGATATGGTACAACTTCAGTAGAAATGAAAGCTTTGAATATTTCAAACACCCACTATACAACTCTTGATTTCCATCGTCAACTAAATCATGAAATGCATTTTCCTCACTAAAGTCTTCCCTTACATTTGGCTCCACAGAATCAAGAGGATCCAATGATATGTTACAATCTTGATCTGCTTGTGTTACAGTCTCAGAAACATCACTTGTCACGTTGCAATTTGTAGCACCCTCTTCTGGTTGTTCTGATATGTTTTGATGCTCATAGTGGTGTCTTGCAGTGCCGAATGCATCATTTATGAGGTTTTGCATTTCATTTTCCATTGTCGAAGAACTTGGGACCTCATTCTGTGGATTAACATTAGTCCTCAATCTTTCTGTATTGTTTGATTCTCCATGCCAAATCCAACACAAATATTTCTCAGGGAATTGCTTCAGTATTAAATGTTCATAAACTTCATCTCTCTTCAACCATGTTCTAAATTTACATTTAGGACATGGACATCTTATTCTCCCTTCAACGGATCGATTAGAAATTTCAAAATCTAAAAACCCATTCAAACCCTTAACATATTGAGATGTGTTCCTCGGTAATGTGATCCAGCTTTTATCCATGTATATCACAATGTGCCTACACAAAATATACGATAGTGTAAGATTACAGAAACATAATATAATAAAGATGAACCATTGACCATAAAGTATGCATAATATAATAAAGATGATTCATTGACCACATTTACCATTTCAGACCAACTGAACAAGTCTGGTCCATAGGAGACAGCGTCAACACCTCATTGAGGAGCAATAAGAATATCGGGATACACACTTATCATAACACCATCGATCACACATTTATGTTGCCTCAAACAAAACCCCTTTGATGTGTGATCGAAACTGATCATAATGCATTTTAAATCAAGTTAACTACATTCACTGAAACCATTTTCACAATGGGTAATGTTTGTTTTATTGTTCTAGGGAAATCTAAATGGCCACATTTAAGTAAAATTTAGAATATAATTCATTTAATCATGAGCCCATATAATGTGATCCATAAAAAGGATCCTAGTTATCTTTCTAGGATAACAAAAAATACACATCATTGTAAGCGTCCATCAAAGGTGATCCATATGATGAAGCCTTTGTATCACTTTCGGAATGGTGTAAAGCCTGAACTTTTGAGATCTTCCCATGTATATCATGTAGGGGTCTGATTGTCTCTTGTGGAATGGTATAAAAATCTATCCCTAAAGAAGGTCACTCATCCAGAGAATCAGGATCACTCCTTGGTAGATATGTAATATGCCTCATTTTCCAGTATAGGGCATTTTATAAAAGAATCAAAGTATCACTATTGGGGTATTCATAAAACAAGTAACCTATGAGTCCATTCATGGAGTTCAATATATGGAACCAAAGTATATCTCAAGGAATACATAACTAATTTGATAATTTAATTCCAACAAATATAAGAATTTTCATGTTTAAAAGCATTCCACATCACAAGTCATGCATATGTTAGATGCCCATTTCCGTGTTACTTTTCAATTATAAAATAATAAGGTCAATGTACTTAAGTATTTCAATTATAATAATTTGAATAATATTAATAATAGTGAATGGAAATTAAATTTCCATTCCAATATCATTCCACTTGCCTATATTTCCATTCCAATATCATTCCACTTGCCTATATTTCCATGTACATAATAAAGTATTAGGGTCCAGGTGAACATTCATAAATAGTAAACACACTATATGAACATTGTATAATTTAGGCCATGCTATCATTCGTGACACAAAAAATTATTTAGTTCCTTCAATAAAAGGTATTAAAACCCCACTTAATTGATTGTTTGGTCATTATGGAATAACATATTGGAGTGATATTCCCATTAAAATTTCATTAATCAGCATGTTTTCATTTTATAAGATAGCACACCTCCGCATGATTTTTTTTAGAAAATAATTGGTTACATAAAAGAATTCAAGGAATGCACACTTAAGTTGTGGTAAAAATTTGAGGCCTAAAACCATCAATGATTCTAATTTAATATACAATGGACAATGAAATTAGGGAATTAGATTCATTATATTATACTATAATAGACATAAACCTCAAAAAATGAATTTTTATGTGTTCAATGGTTTTTATTTACATTATGAATCACAATTTAGGATATGTATTTCCTGCCAAATTAAATGATAAAAAACTCTTGAAAATTTTGAACTAGTAAAAAACACAGGATGATACAATCTCTCCGCCTTAAAAATTATGGTCCCTGAGAATCCTTGAGGAATATATGGAAAAAAAATCCTACATACTTATGTGATAAATATTTATTCAAATAGGCATGTTGTACATCCAGATGCACAACCCTCCACAAAGAATACCCTAGGCATACGATACATGAGAAATTAAAAATCAATAAAAATCTCGTATTCCTAGCTGAAACATAGAGACTATGCATTACCAATTATTTAAAACGGAAGATTTGATCATTTAATACTATCATTAATAATTCAACCTTTGTTTCTTCTTAACATAAGAACTAGTATTTAAATTCCAATTCTGATTCACAGTATCTCTACTATTAGAACATTCTAATGAACAAACCCTTTTAGAATTACAAATATGCCTTTGGCATGGTTATATAAAATATGTAATGGTCTATTTAAAATCAACCTCATTTAGATTTTTTAATACTACTTTTTATAAAAAAACATGGTTGATTCACACTCTACTCACCTCAACTTAACAGTGTTCCATGAAAAAGTTCCTCAATGATAGAAATTAATGAAGAGATAAGAAATATGTTGATCCATAGCTAGATGATAATTTAAAAAAAACACTCATAATAAATAGAAAACACATTTCATCTAGAAATGTGATGCCGCCTCCTCCGGTACAATATTTTTACATCAAAGTTATCCACTGGAACTCATACCCAACTTCTAGTGATGTCCCGAGCTAAAAATTTCACTTATGTTTTCATGTCACAATACAAACATGGAAATATTTTAAATCCAGTACACATCGATTCTCACCATTAAAACAACCCATCCAAGCACAAGATGAAGTTCTCTATATTGATTATAACCAACTTCACCCAACCATGCATGTTAAGACCAAACAAACTAGCTATTTTTGACACTTTTAAAGAAGCTCAATTTCACCAGTTGACACATAGTCTCTTTCTGAACACGATGCATCGCTACTAGGGAATTATATAATTAATTAAGAATAACCAAATGAGTTCCAATTCAGCAGTCAATTCATCTAGCAGTTTATTAATCAGTATTTCATTTCAATGATGTGTTGTCTAGAAAACACTGATACTTTTTACAAACTAACCAGATATAAGTCATTCAAAAACATCACTGACCATTTCAAAAATTTTCATTCACTATTTCCTCCATTTTCTAAGAGGATACACTAAAATCATTTCAAAATGACTCTCCCCACCATAGTAGTTTCCAAGCTATTTCTTACTATCAAAGGGAACCCATCCACCAGAACACTCTCCATCGACCACTTATCCTTTTTCGTGGACATGGAAAACATGAGTTTACCGATATCCAATTGGAAAAGGGACATCACCTACCCTCATATAATCACTCTAAATCACATTCATGTTTTATGTATGCATGATGCTCCACAAATAAATTCTCACGCACACCATTAGCATCAGGAATGAAAACCAAAAAAACATATCAGCTTTTAAACATACCATGATGTGAGAATGCATAAACATCTAAAAATGAGAATTACATGATAATAACACCCATAATATGGTTAAACAACATATGAACATCCATAAAACTCACTTTGGGGCTGAGGTCGAAGTGAGAAAGGTCCTCGGGAGAAGGGGGTCGCGGGTTGCCGGTCGCAGGCACCGCCGGAGGAGGTCGTGGGGTCGCCGGAGGAGGTCGCGGGGTCGCCGGAGGAGGTCGCGGGATCGCCGGGGGGTCGCGGAGGGCTGCGGGCGAGGGTTGCAGGGAAACGGGGGTCGGGGTAGGGAAGGGTCGGGGTTTTTAAAAAAAACAAAGGTTTAGCGGCGGTTTATTAAAAACCGCCACGGAACGTATTTCGGAAAACGTTTAGCGGCGGTTTTGTGAACCGCCGCCACAAAACCGCCGCTAAACACTGTTTATTTTGTAGTGAATAGTAAAAATAAGATAAAATAAATGGATGTCTGAGGTCGGGGTGTGACAATTCTCCCCACCATGGACACTTTCTGCCCCCAGAAAGTCATCAAGCCAGCAATTGACACAACTAGAATCCATGCCCAGACAAAACCAAAGAAAAACGAGAGCCTCAGAGTAATTATTCCCAACAAACGTCACACCCGACCAATTCAAGGAGAAAACCCTATATCCAAGGATGAGGGGAGAACACAAGGGTTCTCCCCACCATAATAATTCCACTAACACGAGAACCCTGAAATCCGAACACCCCACCACTGGGGTGAGCCAACGCGGGAACTCCCAAATCGAACTCATTCATTTTTCCCCACATGGACCGAACAACACACCTGAGACTTTGACAGAAAGCTTTCTACCAAACAACCCAGCAACTTAAGGATGAAAAATTAACTCAACACCACCCGAAAATTTCACGAAATGAAACATTACCCCTAACGAACACAGTTGAGACCAACTCAGAATCATAATTGGTCAGTTTATTCACGGGTCTAACACCCTTCAAGGACAATGAACATTTTTGAAACCACGCTAAGAGAAGATGTGACCGCTTGGATTATGGTGGAACAGACTCATCATGCCACCACAATAAGGATGATCTTATGACAATGATGAGAATAGAACAAGGAAATTTCAGATATTTTCATTCCAAATTTGAAGACATTATCTGGACCGAGGTCACACACACCCTCAGAAACTCCTGACTGTGCGCGAGCTTCACCCTGAGACCTATGGCTGGGGCTCTGATGGCTGAATCATCTCCTACCTTAGAGTCAAGAATGTACATCCTCTAGTTCCCAACTCCTTCCTCCAGAATGACGCTTCTTTCAAAACTATTCCTGGCGGCCCGAGCAGTCGCATGATAGGAAGACTTCGGAGGGATGCAACAAAGCGGCTTAGAATACCTGAACCAGCCAGACTAGTGGCATGCAAGAGAATGGTCCCACAAACTGGTAGTCGGTACAGGTGAATATCCTTGCCAGATAGAAAATCTTCACAAGAGCCGACCCTCACCAACTACACCTGAGACTCTAACAACGATGAGACATCCCACCTTTACTAGTCCAGAACTGAACCCTATAATAACTTTGGGATGGTACGAACCTTAAATACCTTGGGAGTTCCCAAAAACCCAAATACGCACTATCTTTCTGAACTATACAAAAAACTCTTAAATACTTTGATTACCTCGATGCGCAGGAAACCCACACAAAGAACTGAGAATAGGGCATAACTCGTTAACAACCTTTGGAGGCTTTCAGGGTGACATACTCATAACAACACGAGAAAGAGCATCAAAGCCATCATCATACCAAAACTCAATAAAATAAAAAACACAAGATAAGGGAAACATTCCCATAAGCCAAACATATGCAAACACAATCAAAAATCACTTTTCCAAAACCAATATTTTCTTAAATTTTTTAAAACTCACCTATGGCACCTTATGAACCATCACACATGCATTTATTCAATCTCGATCATATCACCTGCAAACAAGTGCCCTCACACACTCTCTGTGCATACCCACTCACGTGTGACCCTCCATAAGGAGTTACAAGGTTCAAACACTTCCTTCCTTACCAAATCCAAACACATACCACATTTTTTTTCAAACCGATATACTTGGCCTTTAAAAACTCACTTCACCAATTTCAAAACAAATTAAAAGAAACACTTTTAAATTTCAAAATCAATTTCACTTTCAACGCACGCTCAGATCAACTGAGTTCAAAATGAAACACAACCAACCATAAACCATTGGAATGAGGAACTAGTGTATGTGCCTAACCCAGTGACATATTGGTGAGCCATGCCCCAAGTAAGTCATAACACTAAGAGGACCTTAAACCAGGCACTTGGAATCCACATGGGTCACCACCCCATGTGAGGCCGCAATGTGAATCGATTAGATCTCATTGTCATCCCTCAATACAAAATAACCAAAGACAAAAGACTCAAAACCTGGACTACCCCTGGTAGCTTAGGTCTTGTCACGAGTGGTGGTGATCAGGCACCGACCCACAACCTACCTCCTGAGCCCTAAAAGTCCTAATCTACTTCTACCAGAAACCCTAAATAACAAGAACCTCCTCTGATACCATTTTTTCATGAACCAACCTGGGTCGAACCTGAACCGATCACCCGATCTGGCCCGCGACATGGCCCGAGGGGTGTTCCCGATCCCCATGGGCTGGAAACCAGTGCCAGGCATCAAAACTAAACATGAGGGAATGATTTGGCCCAGTGAAAATAAATAAAGAAGTGGAAAAGTAGATAAACAAAAAGTAAATAATTGACACTGAAAAGAAAGAACGATCAGCAACAACCCACTAACCTGACCACGACCAAAACCCCTCGCGACTCCGAGAGTCGCTCACCAGTCCACAACCAACTCTTGCCCATAGTGAGAGAGCTCATGTCAAACGTGTAACAAAACTAAAAACAGGAAAACACTATAGGCGCGAGTATTAAAACTCAGTAGGAATTCCCAACAAACTATTCCCAATGAACTACCTTTAAATAAAGAATTTACTAATTTTAGATTTGAACTAAAGTATACAAAATATGGGTTTCCACACACACACTTTAATTTCTGAAACGAGTTACAGTTCGTTGCCCTTTTTAATTTAAAACAATTTTTAATGTTTGAAAGGAATAGGGGTATTTCATTTTAATTTTTTTTCAAACAATTTGAAAACCAAGCTTTAGTTATTATCCAAAAAGGAAAACTACATATAACACACAACACACACTAGAGGAAATGAAAAAAAAGTGGCACACATGGGCCAACAACCGAACTAGACCTCTCAACCGTCCACCACATACAAATAAACACTAAAAGAAACATGGGTTAAACCTAGGAGATCGGGAAAAATCCAGAACATACCATACATGTGACTCCTCCTAAAAGCATGCTCAAACATGATGATGTCATAACACTCTAACACTCGGTATATCCCTACATGGCCTAACCGAGGGGCCCAATCCTCATAGTAGTAATAACTCAGTATTCCCCTACTATGGGGCCACTAGGCAGTGCATAATCTAAACTAGTGCCACAATCGTTCAAAGAAGATTCACTCACTATGCCATATTCCCATGTCTACACAAGCAATAAAAAAGGGGTGCGTCCACAAAGTAAATCAATAAATCATGATGCACAAACATCACATACAGCTCACACAATCAACGCACACCAAAGATCACCCCTGAGTGGGTTTTCTAAAATAATTTATTTTATTAAAGTGCCAAACGAGCCTTCACCAATTTTAAAGAAAAACCTCATTTCTTGAGAAAACCCAAAACACTTGTTTAGAATAAATCATTTATCTTTAAAACTTGGACTACATTTGAAATTCTGTAAATTATGTTTAAAGGCCAAACAAGCATTCTTTCAATACTTGGTGTCTGCTCGTCAAGAAAATGTTTCAAGTGTCGTGTATAAAATAAATGGTTTTTTTACACCAAATAATAATTTAAAAATTAATTATCTTATATTATTCCTCATTTATTAAAATTAATAAAAACATAAAGAAATTAATAAAATCTAAATTTAAAGGTGAATGCAGTGGGGGAACTACATCGAGACCGAGATGAAAAGGAAGATGCACGTCCAACACCACACAGTAAGGTCCAACGTACTGCAAACAAAACACTAAGAACTCAAAACACAACCAAAAAACCCAATTAATGTATATGAAACCAAGAGGTGGGAAGAAAACCTCACCTCGAAACTGAAGTGCGACGACGACACAAACTCGGAAACCAGACATGACGATGGCGCTCACTCGGAAATGCCCCGCGCGGGTCCTAAAAAGTCAAACCGAAGCAAATAATATTTAATTAATAAAAAATATAATCAAACCATGGTAATATATTTATATATATATATATCAAATAAAAATATCAAAGAGCACAAAATAAATAGGTAACAAAGGGGGGTCACGACTGGAAACGGATCGTAGGAGGGTGTCGCGCCGGAACAACGGAAGACGTCCGCGCAGCTGAATGCGGTCTGACCGGGGGTCGCGGGCGAGATCCACTAGACAGTGGCAGTGTGAGGCGGCCGATCGGAAGGGTGTGAGAGAGTCGAGCAGTGGTCTCGTGGCTGGAATCTAGGGCCGAGTAGGGATGGTGGCTGGATCGCAGCAAGGGGCTACGGAAGGTGCAACGCAGGAGGCAGGCTCTGCCGAAGCACGTGACAGAGGTAGCGCTGTGATGACCATGGTTAACGTGACAGGAGCTAGAAAGGGAGTCAGCAGCAAGAGAGTGAGCCGGGTCAGTTGGGGAGGGTGAGGCCGCGCTGGGAGGAGAGGTTCTGGGCGAGCCGGAGATGGCTGGCTGGAAGGAGGGGAGCGGGCCGCCACCAGCGGTTCACACTAAGCAAGGAGGAGGGCGGTTGGACCGTGGCAGGGGGCTACGGAGGGAACATGATGGGGTATCCAACCCGGAGGAAGGGGTGGCCGAGATGAGGCTGGACCAGGGGGTAGCAGGGGGAGAATGCCAGACAGGGCGCTACTGCAAGAGGGTGGTGCGGCTGGTGATCAGGCAGCGGGAGGCAGGCGAGGCACTGGAGATCCTGGATGAGGCAGCTGAGGCGAGGCGAGGTGAGGTAGGGGCAGGAGGGGGGTGTGCGCACTGGAGGCCTAGGCGTGGTTGATGCTGTAGCAGGTAGACTGAGGCGGCGGGGAGCAGGATCCGGGCAGGGAAAGAGGCCTGGCGGAGGCGGTTCTGCTGGAACCTGCAGGTAGCCGGCTGGATCACAACATGGGGAGTGGTGCAGTAGGCACGCAGGAGGTGGAAGCCGAACAGGTCAGCAAGAGGAGGGGAGAACAGGCTTGCTGGGACGTAGCTGCATGAGGGGTGGCTGACAGTGCACAGGAGGAGGGCGCTGGGTCCTCCGGTCGCTGCAGGTGAGTGAGGGTGGCTTCATGGGCGGAGGTGCGACGCGAGATCGGCAGGCGGAGGGGAGCTGCGTGAGAGAGAGGAGTGGAGGCGACTAGGGTTAGGAGGGGCTGTGGGAATGGGTAGATTTAGGGTCCTAATATATATATATATATATATATATATATAAATAAATATATAATATCAATGTTACAAAAATAATAATTGTAATAATATTAATAGCAAAAAGATAATAAAATATTAATAAAAAACAAAGGAAATTAATAACAAATTAAATGATAATTAAGATGATAATTTTATTACATTTAATTTTAAATAATAATTATATTTATAAAAATTTGATGATAGTAGTATTATTACCAAATTAAATAATAAGAAAAAAAAATATCATCTGCGCAATAATATTATTTTGATTATGGGTTAAACATTAACCATGATTTTTCATTATAAAATTTTATTTATCTTTGTTTTTTAGTCAATTTAATTTATTCATATAATTTTATTATTTATTCAAACGATCGGGTGACAACACATTTACTATGACCAAACACACGATCACCGCTATTAGTGCGGTGACTGCGCACCGGCTCGAGACCCATCAAAAACATCAAACTTCGAAAATTTCAAACTGGGTCCCAACTAAACCTCGTCCAAATGTCACGGGACCAAGTAAATAGTAAAAATAAAATAAAATAAATAGATTTCTGAGGTCGGGGTGTGACAGGGAATGCCTTTTTAATTATGGTAAGTGC
Source organism: Viscum album (assembly GCA_963277665.1). NCBI lineage: Eukaryota > Viridiplantae > Streptophyta > Magnoliopsida > Santalales > Viscaceae > Viscum > Viscum album. The sequence continues at coordinate 709,318,480 of OY728167.1, read as the reverse complement.
TTCCGATGTGGTAAAATGGGACATAATGCTCGAAATTTTACTAAAAATGATCAGGGTAATGGTAAGAAAAAATTTTATTTACATTCAGTAAAATGTTTTAAGTTTAATGAAATGGGTCATTATGCAAATGAGTATCCAACGGAGAACTCAAATGATGGAAAGCAGCCACACTACAAGCAGAAAGGGGTGGTGAAATCCTATGCAACCACTTCTGTAGATTTTGGGCCATCAAAGGAAGTAGTATCTGGTACATTGTTTTGTTATTATGATTATGTGAATGTGTTTTTAGATTCAGGGTCTACATATTCTTTCATTTATGAGAAATTTTCTAGTAAATTTGGAATTCCATATCAAGATATGAATCCTGAACTTATGGTAAAAAACTGGAAGGACATGTTGAGACAAAGAGAAATTATAATAACCTTCCTGTCCTTATATATGGAAAGAATCTACCTGAAAACCTTATTGTTTTTCATCTAGTAGAGTTTGATGTTATTTTGGGTATGGATTGGATTTCCATTTATCATGATAAGATTGAATTCAGAGCAAAAGAGGTTTCTTTTCATAAATAATTTCAGTTTTTGTACAAGAATGAACCCCTAATTTTGATAACATATCAGGAAGTTGAGAAACTAGTAAAAAATGGAAATGAGTGTTACCTTGCACATATTGTTAAAAACAATGGAAAATTTTAGATTATTTATGTACCAGTGGTCAATGAGTATCTTGATGTTTTTATTGATGAGTTTCCTGGTGTAATACCAGATTGGGATGTTGAATTTACATTTGACTTAGTTCCTGATGCTAAACCATTTTCAAATCCTCTTTATCGAATGGCTCAAATTGAACTTTTAGAGTTAAATAAAAAATTCCAGGAGTTATTAGATAAAGGTTTCATTTAACCTAGCGTATCACCATGGGGTGATTATATCTTGTTTGTTAAAAAGAATGATGGTTCAATGAGACTTTTCATTGATTATAGAGCCTTGAATAACATAATTGTTAAGAAAATGTATTCTTTTACTCATATTGATGATTTTTTTATCAGATCTAGGGAGATCAGTATTTTTTGAAGATTGACTTGTGGCCAGGGTACCATCAGTTGAAATTAAAGGAGGAAAAAATTCCGAAGACCGTGTTTTATACTAGATATGGCCATTTTGAAATTGTAGTTATGAATTTTGGTTTAACCAATGCACCTACTATATTAATGGATCTTAGGAATAGAATATTCCATGAGTTCTTGGATTAGTTTTTAGTTGTGTTTATTGATGATATTCTAGTATATTCTAAAATTAAAGGGGAGTATGAAAGTCATTTAAGGATTTTATTGAAAATATTAAAAGAAAAGAAACTATTTGGGAAATTCAGAAAGTGTGAGTTTTGGTTACAACAATTTTCATTCCTTTTTCCCATTATTTCTAAAGATGCCATAACTGTTGATCCTGCTAAAAAAATAATCACCAAGACCTAAAAATATAACCGAGATTTTTTGTTTTCTAGGTTTAATAGGTTATTACTGGAGGTTTGTTGAAAATTTTTCACAGTTATCTATCCCACTGACTAAGTTAACTCAAAAAGGTGTTATGTTAATCTGGAAAAAATAATGTGATGAATGTTTTTAGGAATTTAAAAGAAGATTAGTGATTTATCTAGTTTTGGCACTGCCTTCGAGAAATGGTGAATTTTTTATCTATGGTGATTATTTGTTGAAAGGAATTGGTTGGGTCCTTATGCAGAATTATCAGGTAATCTCTTATGATTCACTTAATTTGAAACCTCATGATTTAAATTACGCTACACATGATTTGGAATTAGATGATGTTGTTTTTTTATTAAAAATTTGGAGGCATAATTTGCATGGAAAAAAGTTTGAAATATATACTGATCAAAAAAGTTTTAAGTATATATTCACTCAGAAATAATTAAACATGAGACAAAGAATATTACTATAATTAATCAAGTATTATGATTTCAGGATCCATTACCATTTGGGAAAGGAAAATAAAGTGGGTGATGCTTTAAGTCGAAAGAGTAATGCTACATTAACCATGATATATTTTAAATGAGATCATTTGGTTTTTGATTGATTAATTTTGGATTAGAAGTTATTAGTTTAGGTTAATCCTCTATTTTGTTTAAGGTGGTAGTGAAATTGTCTCTAGAAGACAGAATAAATCAAACATAGAAAGAAGATAGTGAGTTGTAGAAAAAGTTAGAATTGGTTCAGGAGGGTAAGTTACCTGAATTTGACATTGAAAAAGACTGTGTTTTGAGGTTTGAAAAGAGGTTATGTGTGCCTTGTGATTCATAGCTGAAAAAATAGTGGTTATGTGAAGCTCATAGTTCTCCATTTTTAGTTCATCATGGCAGTACTAAAATGTACATGGATCTTCAGGAGTATTACTGGTGGGATGGAATGAAAAGAGATATTGCTGAATTTACTGTGAAGTGTTCAAATTTTAAATAGGTTAAAGTATAATGAAATTTACTGAAAGGGATGATTTAGACTTTTTTAATAACAAAGTGGAAATGGGGAAATGTGTCCATGGATTTCATAGTGGTATTACTATTGGCTTCTCGAGGTAACAACGAAATCTGGGTAATTTTTGATCGATTGACTAAATCTACTTGTTTTCTTCCTATTCAAGATGCTATGTCTCTAGATAAACTTTCTCGATTTTATATTAAATAAATATTCATGTTACATGGATTTCCCCTCTCCATTATATCTGACCGTGATCCCAGGTTCACTTATAACTTTTAGAAAGGCCTTCAGAAGTCATTGAGAACTGAATTAAATTTTAGTATAGATTTTCATCCTCAATAATATGGGCAGTTAGAACGAAAAATTCATACCTTGGAAGATATTCTACATGCTTGGTTAATGGATTACCAGGAAAGTTGGGACCAACATATTTCTTTGTTTGAGTTTTATTATAACAATAGTTTTCATTCTAGTATATAGATGACACCATTTGAGGCATTATATGGAAAGTAGTTTCTATTTCCAACTTTTTGGGATGATGTAATCGAAAGGAAGTTGATGGGACCAAAATTGGTAGAAGAGATGGTAGAAAATTTTTAGTAGATTTAGAAGCACAAGAGAATAGCTCAGAGCAGGCAAAAAAGTTATGTAGATAATCAGAGGAAGGATCTTTCTTTCGAGGTAGGTGATCATGTCTTTCTCAATGTTTTTCCATGGAAAAGTGTAATTCATTTTGGTAAGAAGGTAAAGATGAGTCTGAGGTTCATCAGACCCAATGAAATCCTAGAAAAAGTTGTATCAGTTGCCTACAGAGTGGATTTAACTCCAATTTTATCCCAGGTACACACTTTTTTTTTTCATTTTTCAATGTTGAGAAAGTATATGTTGGATCAATCTCATGTTTTGATTCCATAGGTAGTTTAGTTGGAAAAGAATCTTTCTTATAAGGAACAACTAGTCCAGATTCTTGATCGAAGAGAGAAGGTGTTGCAGAATAAGGTAATTCATCAGGTAATGTTTTTGTGAAAAAACTATATGGTTGAAGAGGAAACATGTGAATCTAAAAATTCTATGAGGTTTAAATACCCCTTATTTGATAAGTGAATAGAATTACGGGGACACAATTCCCAAAATGGGGGAAGGATGTAACAACCCAGGTATTTATAGAATAATTTTTTTTCATTTCTATTAATATTTATGTATATGATATATAAATTAAATGGTATTCTTTTTATGATAGCATACTCAACATGAAACAACGGGTTTCTTTGAAATCTTACGTTGCACACAACATTGAGTTATATCAAAAAATAATATAATATTATTATTATTTTAAATGGTAGTCAACACCTAGTTGTTGTATTGGCGGCAATGAATAGAACTAAATATAATATGATTATAATTTTTTTTAAATGTCTTTACATTTATCTAATAAAATTTATCAGCTTAAAATAAGAATGAATCCGATTTTAAGCATAAAATACTCTATAATGTTTAAAAGGTTGTTTTACCGCCTTTTGATGGAGAACCCTTTTTAATTATATTTTTGTCACTTTTATATGTTATATTTGAAAAACAAACTTCTTCTATAGAATTGGTACATCAAAATTTACTTTGGAAAAATTTATTGTAATTTTATGATAAAGTTCAATTTTTAACGAATAGTGAAAAATACCGCATTTGAAGTCAAAAATGTCTTTTCATATAATTTATTTATATAGTTATATTTTACTTTTAATTTGTTTTAAAATTTAATTGTATTATATTTTTATCATTTAATCCAATTTTATTCATTGGAAGTAATTTTACTTTCAAATTGGACATAAAAACATGTCAATCTTTTCATAGTTTTTACTTCTTAAAAACATGCTTTTTGGTTTTGACAATGAGAATTAATTTTAAATTAATTTCTGAAAATTATGTTCTTTGAATTTGGAGAAATCTATTCCATATTTGGAATCATTAGGTCCAAATTGTGTAAATATGTACCTTTCATTTTTAGATATTATGAATAATAACTTCAGTAATTATTTTATTTACCATGGTAAAAGGGTAAATATGGTAAATAAGGGTAAAAAATAATATTGTAATAATATTAAACTACCCTAAAACGTTTAATAATACTATTTGATGATATATTTCCAACCATGGGAATCCTTAGGTCGATTTTAGGACATCATGGTGCCAGTTTGATGTGAAAATGACATTTTATTAGAATTAATTTAAAGTAAAGAAACATATAACATAAACATGTCTTTTTTACAAAAAAAAATTCTATGGGTTTATATAAGTTATCACTTTGATTATAAATAATAATTTGTAATATAAAATGATTTCCTATATCATGGTATTTTATTTAGAATGTTCAGATATCAAATAAATAAAACTATTTATGACACAATGATGATGTAGTGATTAACTTATTAATGGATGATTTAAATAAGTGATTATAAATATTAAAATAAATTTATTTTAAAACTTTTTATGCCATAAAAGAATTATATGGACAATTATGACTTGTTATATTATAATTAATTAAGTTTTTTTTAAATAATAAAGTTGTTAAGGATTTTAAAAAAGTCATGATATGAATAGTATAAAAATTGATATAATTGTGTTTTAAAAAAAAATTACTATTTTATTAAATGATATAATAGTAATAAAATTCTAAGAGTTATAAAAATGACTTATATAATGTTTAAATTTCATTAATGAACCACTTTAGTTTCTATTGGAATCTTACAGTAACTATATTAACCATATAGTATGGATATACAAGAAGACATGGTAAGAGTTAATTTAGTTAACTAAGGGTTAAAGCTAAAGGATAAGGTTAAATTTGTGACCTAGACTTGTCTAAAACCTATTTTTTGAGAGTTTTTAGACCAAAAAACATCTTATAATTTAACTAAATGAATTTGGGACCATTTTAAACCGAAAATCATTTTATAATAAAATAATACCTCAAAACAATACTAAAGTGCCCCTCCTCCTTCTTAAAAAGAGAATCACCCCTACCCATTTAATCACACTTCTCAAACCCGATTAATCATCCAAACTATTCCCAAATAAGCTCCCAGAATCCCTATCTTACTCTCATAAGCCTTACCTTGGGTACACGGCAATTTAATAAAGCCTATTGGTTTAAATCAAAGGAAGTTACACGTTTTAAGAGGTAGCATCTTCTCTAAAGTTCGTTTCCATTATTTTACTTCTTCACTCCCTATTCTATTATTATTCTTTGATTACATAACAACAACAGTATCCTAAATATTCTAGTATGTTTTTTTATAAGTATTCTAACTACACTTACACACACCTCAATCTAATGGATATGGACATACTGTTTCTGTGGATGATGAACTACTGCCTCACGAAACGATGATTGTTCAATTTTACCCTACCATCTCTCATGGTGGCCATTATGAGGGAACTATATTTATATATGATATATATTATTTTTATATTGTCTCTATTATTCTGTTTTTTATTTAAATCATACCTTTATTCTTTCTATAATGTGTAAATACGATAATTTCATTTGAAGAAGTGCAGACTACCACCCCCTCAAAGTGATATGACTCGTTCATGCCATACCTGGAACGTATAAAGGATTTCATTAATAAACTAAAATAATGAATATAAAATATGATATTATACTAGAATTATAATATACATATGTATTATTTAGTTTTCATTTTTTTAAATATGAAAAATAAATGAAATTAGCGTTCATGCGTACATACGACTTACCGTCTCCTTGAACGGTTCATTTCATTTCTTATATACAAATGTTATGTAATATTATAAATACATATATACACTTGATATATATTATATTTAAATCATGAATATCAATCTGGAGATAATGTACTTGTGACAACATGAATTTTTTTAATTATAACAAGTTCATTTTTGACTCATGTACCGAATATCGACAAAAAAACCGATATTAACGTAAATAATTATGTAATGTTTATGACGTGGTAATAAGTGATATAAAATGAATAAGGAAATTGAAAAATGTTTTAAAGAATGTATAAATTAACTTATGTTTATTATTCAGGAAGAACAAGGAACATATTTGACGAGTCGTACTCAAGGTAAGGGACTTCATCTAAATCTCCATTCATTGAGGAATATTTTGATTTATACATGAATTTCATTGATATGATGATTGAACCCATTTGAATTTTAATTTCATTCAAAGGGAATATTTTTTCAATTTTTTTTTTGCTAAATGAATGGTAGGTGAGCCCGAGATATCTCTCAAATGCATTGGGTAATGTGATGGAGGTAAGCGATAATGTTTCTACTAAGAGATTTAGGGAATATACTATGTTGGGTATTGCAAATATAACTCCCTATGTAGCTGTGAAAGCTACAATATAAGTATGTTATGGATTCCACAAGTTACCATTACGATTTATGATTTTTTATGTGTAATTAATAAATCTTATGATTTTATGAGGTATGTTAAAGAGTTTTTGTTTTATGATTGAAAAGTATGATTTCATTTATTTGTATGTATTGATGGGAGAGTGTTTTCTTTCCTTATTTTATATCCCTTACTAAGTTTTTATGCTCATCCCAAGTTTTTGAAATGTTTTTATAGGGTATAAGGAAGGGTAAGATAAAGGAATAATTCAAGAAGATTTATATCAGGAAATGAATTCTTGTTTTATTTAATGAGTTTTATTGTTGTCAAAAACATTGGTTAGAGTAGAAGTGTCTAATTTGTAATATCTGAGATGTAATGTAATATTTATTACCTAATTCTCTAAAACTCTAAACCTGAAAAGATCCCCAATGTTGAATTCCTAACTTAACTCAAGATTATGTATTGTTTAAGGCTGGGACCTTATAGATTTTCCGTTGAGCAGATATATGTTGTAAAAATATGGTGGAATATATTCCATCATTGTATGTTGGGGAAAGTCCATGAGACAAAGGACTTAAATAATTTTATTTTTACTTGAACATTTACTTAATATGGATATATGTTGGAGAAATATGAGAATACATGTACCTTCAATGTAATTTAAGGTTATACCACTTGAATATTTTATTGATTTGAATGACTCATGATGATGAAAATCATGTTGTAGAATCTTGGAATGAGGACTCCAATACTTACAAGATCCCAAGAAACCTATAATTACTGTAACACCGCAAGCTTCCATGGTATGTTTCCCTTTGAATAATGCAATAGCTTGCGTTGTACGCAACTTGGAGTTTTAACACACCTTGACCAAACAAACTAGTCATTATGAATAATATTACCCACTTTTTGAAATTTTATAAATTTTAATTTTCAAAATGGACCTCATTTTTGAACTCAGAATATTGAAATTAGCTTAGGGTGAATTTTTGATATTTTTCTGAAAACTTTCTATTTTTTGATGAATAGTGAAAACACCGTATTATTGTTTAAAACTGACTTTTTATTTAAATAATTAGTTATTTTATTTAAATTTATATTAGGTAAAAAAAGATACATAATATCTATATATGTTCAATGTAATTTATTGGAGTCATTTTATAATGATTTAGATATATAAACTTTTATTGAACTTTGTACCGTCTTTTACCCACCTAATAGGCATATTTGCAAATTTTCATAAAACATAATTTTAGAGCTTTTGTGAGTTGAATTTAAAAAATTCGAGAGAAACGGTTGACATCAGTAAGTAAAATGTGGTTCAATAAGATGATTTTTTTTGTTGAATCGTAACTTTTGACTTTTATTTACCACGGTTAAAAGTAAATAGGGTAATTAAAGGTAAAAATGATATTATTATTACCCTAACGCATGTCCTAATTATATTGGATAAGTGTATTTCGACCAAAAACATCATTAGGAATAAAATATGATCATTAGGTCCACTTGGATTAGATTAGGACATTTATTATTATTTTATTTAAAGAAGAGTTAAAAGTGTTAAATTCAAAGTTTAATAAATAAACCATTTTTAATATAGGGTTATACATAAGATAAATTAGACTATAAATATTTGTTATAAAGATAAAAGGATTTACTAAATAAAAGTATTTTATTTAAAAATTTTATACATTAAATAGTTAAATTTATTTATGACACAATGATGATGCAATAATTACCTTATTAATGAAAGATTAAAATAATTTATATTATAAATATCAAAATAAATGTAATTTGAGACGTTCGATGAATTACACTAATTTTATTGGTTAATATGACATGTTAGAGTTGATTAAATTAACTTTTTTTGAAGTAATCATGCTGTTATGACTTTAACAAAAACACAATACCAAATATTGTCAAAATTGACATAAAAGGGTTTTTAAAACAAATAATATATTATTAAATTATATAATATTTCTAAAAATATAATTTTTGGAAAAAGGATTTATATAATAATATATATGTCATTAATGAACCACTTGGGGTTCTCTTGACATTTTATAGTAAGTTTATTAACCACTTATTATAGTAATACAAGAGGACATTGTAAAAGTTAAAATTTTTAACTTAGAGTTAAATATAAAAGATAGGGTTAATATGGTGACCTAAACTTTTCTAAAACCTATTTATTTAGAGGATAGAGACCCATCCCGACCTTATCTTTGAAATAAATCCTTTTGGATCCATTATTAACCAAAAACTATTTTATTATAAAATAGTATTTTAATCTTTTCCTAAGGTGCTCCTCACCTCTCTTATAAAAGGGAACTTCCCCTTCTCTTAATTTCACACCTCCAAAGCCATTTGTCTCAGCCAACCCCTGACAAAATATCCTCCAAACTATCCTCACTTCTAACTAATGGCATTACTTTGATAATAAAGCCAACCTAATGAGCCCTTTTGATCAACTCAAAAGGAAGCACCCGAATAAGAGGTTATAATTTCACCACCCTCTTTCAAGTTCTTTTTTTTCTTCCAAATCCTCTTTATTTGTTGTTTCCATACCGAAATAATAACTCTATTACCTTATAAATACTGTGATATTATTATAAATATGGTACAACAATATTCTTTATTCTAACCATCCTATAAATGACAAAGTCACCATACGTGGGTACTACAACTTACCGTCTCCACATCGTGGTGTAGTTTGATATTCAAACATTTCATTATTGGGACAGGTATAATAATGAGTATACATAATGTAAATAATAAATATAACATGTTAATTATTCTTTATATATGATATAACATCCAATTAAATATTATTTCCCCATCAATATAATGATATTATCGCTCGTGCGTACGTACGGATTACCGTCTCCATGAACGCGATGAGATTCATTCCCCATAATAATAATTCAAGAATGATTTTCTTTTTATGAATAAAAATAATGTTTAATAACTTAATATAATTTGAGATATGAATCAAATACATCCTATCCATAACAAACATGGCTTACATAACCAAGAATATAATGGAAAACGAATCAGTTAACACCTGAAATGATGATACTACTCAAATATTAATAACAAAGAAGTATTAGAGGATCATATATGATATAATATTTATGTATATAGTTCTTGTATAATTTAATAACAATGTTTTAACTATTATACAGGAGGTTAACTTACCATCGACTAAGGAAAATTACAAGGTAAGTGTTAATTTTATAATCTATTTACTTATCTGAGGTTGTTTATATGTAAGTATATACTGAGACTTATTTATCATCCACATCTGTGTTTCATAAAAATTTATTTAAAAACATTTTACTATTTCTTATAATATGTTTTAAAGTCATTTATACCCTTTTTTTAATTTTTATAAAATGTTTTGAAATTAATCTTTCCGTCATTTTCCAAACAAGGTACTTTATGGCCTTTTCGACAAATTAAGGTAAAACTTATTTTAACTTATACGGCAGGTGCGGTTATTTTCCACCATTATAGCACCTTCAATGCTTCCCTTACAATCTAATAAGAGTATTTTCAAAATAAATTATTTATTTTATAAGTACGTGATTTTTAAATGATTTCAAAATAGAAAGATATATTTCTCTCAAATAGTTTTGATTTCATCTATGTCAACATCCTTTGACGGATTTTACACTTGTTTGAAGTTAATTCATTATAATTCAATCTTCCATATTGTATTGAATGGGTTATGATATGTTTGATCGTGGATGTAATATTTTTATACCATTCATGGTTTAAGGTTAGAGTATTGACATTTCTTATGCTAATTTTAATACGAATGTTTATGTTATGTTTCAACCTTTTCATATGAGGAATGCATTGGACTTAGTAAGTAACGGGTGGAGCCCTCTATAGATCCTAGATGCATCAGTAGGTCTCCTGAGACAAACTAGTGCCTTGGAACATGAACTTGAAAAAATCTTATTTGTAGTATTGGAACGAGGTATTGACTTTGTGGCTATGATGTCCGACATTATGCATTCCATCATTATGAAATTGACTATTGATATTGCATGTGATTATTAGACTAGTAGAATATCCATGTGAATAATTAAATGGAATTATTTGATATATCATTGCCATATTATGCTTAAGTTTATGTTTAAAATGCTTATGTTTTAGTCTTATACATTTCCTTAAATGTTTATGATTATTTATGAATGTTTCTGCTATATTGTTATCCTTACTGAGCATCTGATCTCACCCCTTTCTATGTTTTATTTTTCCCTGGATGCAAAGAAGTATATTATGACTGACCTACAGGGATAGTCTAAGGGATATTAATGTGTTCAATGGAGACAATGCTGTTTTTGTTTTTCATTTTATAATGTAATGTAAAACTTATGAATGTATCTAGTAATTCCAAGGCTACTAAACTGATCGGCCTTTTAGGATTTGATCCCTTGAGATCATGACAATGTTAGTAAATAATGCACTAACTCTGGGTAAATGGGGTCAAGGCATTATAGTTGGTATTAGAGTAAGTTTAGTACAAACCTTGGAAACTAGATCCATAAAAACTCTTATTATAGAACACTACCCTAAGATAGACATTGAGGATTAGTATAGAAGAACTTCCAAGAATTTTGGTAATGTAGAGATTTTGTGAGTTTTCCAAGAAATAAATCCCTATCTGTATACGAGAAGGTAGAGGCAGATCTGGATCCTATGTACCTAGGGGTAAAACCCAAAACACCACTTTGAGCTAGACTCGAACGGGAACTGGTGCACGACAATGATCCTTACTGCACTCTTGGTTACGACACTCCCGGGGGATATGCTTAGGATAATTATCATTTAATTTAAAATAAATTATGAAGGATTTATGAGTACATATTTCCTCAAATAAAACATTTTTATGATTATGTATTATATCTATAAACTATTCAATTTTTGTTAAGTGTTTTACAAGTTTGGAATTATGTATTGCGATTCATAAAATAATCTACTGTATGCCATTGTTTAGAAATGATGCCTAGTGGAAGGAATGGAAACCAAATGAATTCACGCAATTCATGTATGGATTTCCCTCCTACTCAAGATAATTATAGTGGGGAAAGTGATGAAACTGGTGCTGATCAGCTTATCACCATACTAAGAAAACTCACTCAAGTTATGAATAATAACCTTATCCATATGGAGCACCCTGATCCACAATGTGGAGGATCAATGTTATAATACTTCATGAGGAAACAACCATAAATATTCAATGGTACTACAAATCCATTTCTAGCTGAGCAATGTATAAGTTCCTTAGAGAAAATATTTCATGCTTTGGGGAGTAGTGAAAGGGAAAAAGTTTTCATGGCAGTTTATCACCTCACGGGAGATGCACATCAATGGTGGCCATTAATTGAAAACACAAATGAGGATGATGAAGTATCAAATATGGAATGGGGGGTGTTTAAAAAGATCTTTTTAGAAAAATAATTTCCTCGTGACCATTGAGCGAATATGGAAAGACAATTTCTGAGTCTGAGGAAAAAGGATGATGAGAATGTCGCAAAGTATGAGTCTAACTTTACAAGGTTAGAAAGACATGCAATAGATTATAAAAATAACCCAAGGAGTAAGATTGATAGATTCTTTGATGGGTTAAAACCATTTCTCCTTCGATCATTAGTCTCACAATTTTTTCTCATCATACGAAGATATTGTCTCATGTGCTATCAAGACAGAAAAATAATTCTCTATGTTTTATGACTTTAAATTAAAGCAAGAGAAGAAGAGATCTACTTAACACTCAGGAAATGGGAATAAGGGGAAGAAGGGAAAATTTGAATATCCATCCTACAGTAAATGTGATAAGAAACACCCTGGTACTTGCCTGAAGTTTATGGGAGTCTGTTACAAGTGTGGTGGAGAAGGCCACCAAGATCGTGATTGCAAGGGGAAGAAAGATGCTATTAATGTTGAATTCTATAGTTGTAAAGAAATGGGTAATTATGAAAATGAATGTCCTAAGAGTCAGGGAAACTTTCCTCAGAAAATCCCAAGGGATCAAGGACAAGATTTTGTGATCACTACTACTGAGGTTAAAGCTCCAAAAGATGTGGTGGCAGGTAATTTAATGGTTTCCTCAAGTTTATACAATGCATTATTTGATTCTAGAATCATCGAATTGTTTCATATATTCCCAGTTTTTTTAAGAAAATTATATATTTCCAACTTGATTAAACAAGGGAGTTTTCATTCAAAACTCCTAAGGGAAATATCATTGCAAAAAAGTTTTGTGAATTAGTTCCCATTAGGTAATATAAATGTTCTTTATCTGCTAATCTCATCATCATACCCATGATTGAATTTGATATAATTTTCAGTATGGATTGGTTTTTGGACCATGATGTGAAAATTTATTATAAGAAGAAGGAGGTTACAATTTTTTATGATGATAAAGAGTACATTATCTTTTGAGAAGAAATGTCACCACCTGATTCTTATCTAGATCCACCCCCAGTAGTTTAAATAAATGCAATTTTTGGGGAGGAAGAGAATGAAAAAACTCTGGGTGAGTAAAGGAATGTTCGAATAGAGGATGTACCTATTGTACAAGAATATGTTGACGTGTTTCAATAGGATTTACCTAGAAATCCTCCAAAATGAGAAATTGAGTTTTCCATTGATTTAGTTCCTGGTTCAAGGCCTATATCGAATACCTATTATAGAATGACCACTGTGGAATTAGTGGAACTAAAGAAACAACTAGAGGAATTGTGTAATATGGGATTTATTTTACCTTGTGTTTCTCTATTGGGATCCCATGTTCTTTTTGTTAAGAAGAAAGATATATCTATGAGATTGTGCATTGACTACAGGGAGATCAATGCTATGGTAATAAAGAAAAAGTATCCCCAACCTCGCATTGATAATTTATTCGACCAAATTCATGGAGCTAAATATTTTTCAAAGATTGACCTTCGATCTGGATATCATAAATTGTGTGTGAAGAAGGAAGACATTCCAAAAGTAGAATTTCAAACCAGGTACAAGCATTACGAGTTTACTACAATGCCATTTGGATTTACTAATGCACCCTCTGTCTTCATGGATCTAATGAATAGAGTTTTCAAGGAATATCTTGATGAATTTTTGGTGGTATTTATTGATGATATATTGGTATACTCAAAAGGCTACTAAGATCATGAAAATAAATTGTGCATTATTCTAAAGACTCTTAGAAGAAATGAATTATATGGGAAGTTTAGAAAGTGTGAATTCTGGCTTCAAGAGATTTATTTTCTTGACCATATTGTCTCTAAATATGGAATCTATGTTGATACTTCTAAGATAAGAGAAATACAAGAATTTTCATCACTAATGAGTATAACTGAGGTACACAGTTTTATTGGTTTAGCAGGTTATTATCGGAATTTTGTCCAGAATTTTGCCTGATTGGCTAACCCATTAACAAAGCTCATATGTAAAGGAGTTAAATTTGTTTGAAAAAAAGAGTGTGAAGAATGTTTTGAATAACTGAAGAGAATATTATTCAATTATCCTATCTTGACTCTACCATCAGGGAATGATGGGTTTTTTATTTATAGTGATGCTTCAAAGAAAATCCTTGGTTGTGTCCTTATACTGAATGATAGAGTTACTTCCTATGAATCATGCCAGCTAAAAATTCATGAACAAAACTATCCTACTCATGATCTTGAGTTAGCAGCTATAATATTTTCTTTTAAGTTATGGAGACACTATCTCTACGGTGAAAAATGTGAGATATATACCGATCACAAGAGTTTGAAGTATATTTTCTCACAAAAAGAACTCAACGTGAGGCAAAGGCGATGGCTCGAGCTACTCAAGGATTATGATTTCACTATACACTACCACCCAGGGAAGGAAAATAAGGTAGCATATGCTTTGAGAAGAAAGGATCATGGAGTTTTGAACAATATGAGAATTGAAAGGGATCCTATGTTCATGGATCTAGTAAAATGGATATGGGAATAACCATGGATGGTGAAACATCAATACTTTTTCAAATGGTTGCCAAAAAATCTTTACTAGAAAGTATAAAGAGTTCTCAGACTGATGATGAGGAGTTTCAAAAGAAGATTAAATACGTGAATGATGGAAGATTTATTGACTTCATATATGAAAATGGAATTTTGAAATTTGAAAAGAGACTTTGTGTTCCTGACATACCTGATCTAGAAAGGCAATTGTTGGATGATGCTCATAGATCCAATTTTTCTATACACCCTGGTATCACTATGATGTATAGATATTTGAATGAACATTTATGGTGGGACAACATGAAGAGGGAGATTCCTGATTATGTGTCAAGATGTATGGTTTGTCAACAAGTGAAAGCTGGAAGACAACATCCTGGAGGAGTCACGCAACCCTTCCCATACCTGAGTGGAAATGGGATGATATTACAATGGGATTTGTCATGGGGCTACCAAAGACTCATATATGGAATGACACAATATGGGCCATTGTTGATCGTCTTACCAAGTCAACACATTTTCTTGCTATAATAGAAGATTTACCACTTGAACGTTTAACAAGACTATATATTAATGAAGTTGTAAGACTTCATGGAGTACCTTTAGTGACTGTTTCTGATCGTGATCCCTGTTTTACATCAAGATTCTAGAAAAGTCTTCAGAAGTCCTTGTATACTGAACTTATTTTGAGCAATGCCTACCACCCTCAAACTGATGGACAATTAGAACAGACTATTCAATCCTTAGAAGACATGTTTAGATCTTTCTCACTTGACTTTCAAGGTATGTGAGATCAATATTTACCTCTGGTAGAATTTTCCTATAACAATAGCTTCAATTCAAGTATTCAGATGGAACCATATGAAGCGTTATATATAAAGATATTTCACACACCAACTTTTTGCGATGTTGTTGGTGAAAGAAAACTCGTAGGCCCAGAACTTGTTGAGGAAACAATGGAAAATGTGAAGTTTATCCAAACCCACATCAAAGCATCTCAAAGTAGGCAAAAGAGCTATGCCTATAACCAAAAAAAGTATTTGGAATTTTAGGTAGGAGATCATATTTTCTTGAAGGTATCTCCATGTAAGGGAGTTATATGATTCAGTAAGAAGGGTAAATTAAGTCCCAGTTACATCAGACCTTTCAAAATCCTAGAACGAATTTGGGTTGTAGATTACCGTTTGGCAAAGACACCAAGTCTCTCCAAAGTTCATGATGTGTTCCACGTATCACTACAGAGAAAATACATGCCATAACCAACACATGTACTCACCTATGAAGAAATAAAACTGGAACCCGATCTGTCTTATTGCGAAGACCCTGTCAGAATTATTGATACCAGAGAACAAGTGTTGAGAAACTGGATGACTCGTCTGGTGAAAGTTCAATGAAGAAACCATAACATGGAAGAGGTAATGTGGGAACCCGAGGAACTTATGATGAAGAAGCACCCGAATATTTTTATGTAGTAATATTATTGAAATTTTGATAATTAAATTATTTGAAGTAGGGGAGAATGTAACACCCCAAGCTTCCACGATACATTTCCCTTCGAATAATGCAATAGCTTGCGTTGTATGCAACTTAGAGTTTTAACACACCATGACCAACAAAACTAGTGTTTATGAATAGTAATACCCACTTTTTGAAATTTTATAAATTTTATTTTTCAAAATGGATTTCATTTTTGAACTCAGAATATCAAAATTATCTTAGGGTGAATTTTTGATATTTCTCTGAAAACATTCAATTTTGGATGAATAGTGAAAAACACTGCGTTATTGTTTAAAACCTACTTTTTATTTAAATAATTAGTTATTTAATCTAAATTTAGATTAGGTAAAAATAGATACATAATACCTATATACGTTCAATTTAATTCATTGGAGTCATTTTATAATAAGTTTAGATATATGAAAATTTATTGAACTTTTTGCCGTCTTTTACCCACCTACTAGGCACATTTGCAAATTTGCATAAAACATAATTTTACCGCTTCTGTGAGTTGAATTTAAAAAATCAAAGAGACATGGTTGACATCAGTAAGTAAAATTTGGTTTAATAAGATGAAAATAATTTTTGGTGAATTGTAACTTTTGACTTTTATTTACCATGGTTAAAAGTAAATAGGGTAATTAAAGGTAAAGTTGATATTATTATTACACTAACACATGTTATAATTATATTGGATAAGTTTATTTTGACCATTAAAAACCTTAGTAATAAAATATTATCCTTTAGGTCCACTTGGATTAGTTTTGGACATTTATTATTATTTTATTTAAAGAAGATTTAAAAGTGTTAAATTCAATGTTTAATAACTAAAACATTTTTAATATAGGGTTATACATAAGAAAAATTAGACTATAAATATTCATTATAAATCTAAAAATATTTCCAACATAATTTTGTTTTATTTTAAATTTTTAGACATTAAATAATTAAATTTATTTATGACACAATGATGATGTAGTAATTACCTTATTAATGAACGATAAAAATAATTGATATTATAAATTTCAAAATAAATGTAATTTGAGACTTTTGATGAATTCCACTAATTTTATAGGCTAATATGACATTTTAGGGTTGATTAAATGAATTTTTTTTGAAGTAATCATGCTGTTATGACTTTAACAAAAACAAAATACCAAAGAGTGTCAAAATTGACATAAAAGAGTTTTTTTTCAAATACTATAGTATTAAATGATATAATATTTTAAAAATTATAATTTTTATCCAAAGGAATTATATAATAATAGATATGTCATTAATTAACCACTTGGGATTCTCTTGGAATTTTATAGTAAGTTTATTTACCATTTATTATAGTAATACAAGATGACATTGTAAGAGTTAAACTTTTTAACTTAGAGTTAAATCTAAAAGTTACGGTTAATATGGTGACCTAAACTTTTCTAAAACCTATTGGTGGAGATGATTCTAACCCATACCCACCTTATCCCCGAAATTAATCCTTTTGGAGCCATTAGAAACTGAAAATGATTTTATTATAAAATAGTATTTCAATCTTTTCCTAAGGTGCCCCTCACCTCTCTTATAAAAGGGAACTTCCCATTCTCTTAATTTCAAACCTCCAAAGCCATTTGGAATGTCAAAAACCTGAAAAAATATCCTACCAACTATCCTCACTTCTACCTAATGGAATTAATATTATCCGAAATCCAACCTAAGGATCTATTTTGATCAACTCAAAAGGAAGCACCAGAAGAAGATGTAATAATTTCACAACCCTATTTCAAGTTATTTTTTTCTTTCACTTCCTCTTTATTTGTTGTTTCCATACAAAAAATAATAACTCTAGTACCTTATACATACTGTGATGTTATTATAAATATGGTACAACCATATTCTTTATTCTATCTATCCTATAAATGAAAAATTCACCATACGTGAGTACGTACAACTTACCATCTCCACGTCGTCGTGTAGTTTGTTATTCAAACACTTCATTATTTGAATGGGTATAATAATGAGTATAACTAATTAAAATAATAAATATAACATGTTAATTATTCTTTATATATGATATACCATCTAATTATATATTATTTCACCATCAATATAACGATATTGTCACTGCGTACAGACGAATTACCGTCTCCACGAACGCGATGAGATTCATTCCCCATCGTAGTCATTCAAGAATAATTTTCATTTTATGATGAAAAATAATGTTTAAGAAGTAAATATAATTCTGGATATGAATTAAATACATCCTATCCATAACAAACATGTCTTACATAACCAAACATATAACGGAAAATGAATTAGTTAACACCCAAAACGATGATACTAATCAAATATTAATAACAAAGCAATATTAGAGGATCATATATGATATAATATTTATGTATATAGTTCTTGTATAATTTAACACCAATGTTTTAACTATTATACAGGAGTTTAACATACCATCAACTAAGGAAAAGTACAAGGGTTAATTTTACAATCTCTTTACTTATCCGAGGTCGTTTATATATAAGTATCTACTGGGAATTCTTTATCATCCACATTCGTGTTTCCTAAAAATGTATTTCAAAACATTTTAATATTCCCTAGACTATGGGTTAAATTCATTTATACCCTTATTTTACTTTTTATAAATTTTTTTTAAAGGAATCTTTCCGTTGTTTTCCAAACAAGGTACTTTATGACCTTTTCGACAAATTAGGGTAAGAATGTTTTTTTTAATTTATACGGCGGGTGTGGGTATTTTCCACTGTTATAACACCTTCAAAGATTCCATTAAAATAATATAAGATTATTTTAAAAATAAATTATTTATTTTATAATTACGTTACTTTTTAATGATTTCAAAATAGAAAGATATATTTCTCTCAAATAGTTTTGATTTCATATATGTCAACATCATTTGAAGGATTTTACACTTGTTTGAAGTCAATTAATTATAATACAGTCTTCCATATTGTATTGAATGAGTTATGATATGTTTGACTATGGATGTTCTATTTTTATACCATTCATGGTTTAAGGTTAAAGTATTGATATTCCGTATGCTAGTTTTAATACGAATGTTTATGTTATGTTTCAACCTTTTCATATGAGGAATGCATTGGACTTAGTAAGTGACGGGTGGAGTCTTCTATAACTCCTCGATGCATCAGTAGGTCTCATGGGACAAACTAGTGTCTTAGAACAAGGCCTTTAGAAAATCTTATTTGTAGTCTTAGAACGAGACCTTGACTATGTGGTTATGATGTCCAACATTATGCATTCCATCATTATGAAATTGGCTATTGATATTGCATGTGATTATTCGACTAGTAGAATATCCATGTGAATAAGTAATTGGAATTATTTGATCTATCATTGAAATATTATGCTGATGTTTATGTTTAAAAGGATTATGTTTTAGACTTATACATTTCCTAAAATGTTTATGCTTATTTATAAAAGTTTACACTACATTGTTATCCTTACTGAGAATCTAAGCTCACCCCTTTTTATGTTTTCTTTTTTTCTAGGATGTGAAGAAGTATATTATGATTGACCTATAGGTATAGTCTAAGTGATATGAATGTCACCAATGGAGAAAATTTTGTTGTTGTTTTTCATTTTAAAATGTAATGTAAAACTTATGAATGTATCTAGTACTCCCAAGTCTACTAAACTAATCGGTCTTTTGGGATTTGATCTCTTGTGATCATGACAATTTTATGTAATAATTCACTGACTTTGGGTAACTGGGGTCTAGGTGTTACAATTAAAACATTTTAAATGTCCCAAAAATTATTTGAACCAATTTGTTTTTGGTTCAAATTTCTGATCTAACCTTTCATTTTATTTATAGACTTAATGAGAATAGCTTGGATTTTTCTATGCCGTAGTTTTGGAACAAACAACTTTATTTCCTTCTACCATCACCCTAACTTTATTCCTAAGATGTCGATGTTGAAAGGCTTAGTAGTAAGTACCTTAGATTATTTCTTAGGATTCTCTTTTCTGGTTTTCTACTAGGTAAGTAATTTAGATTTTTTTCATTCAAATGATCAAATTTTTCCTAGGCTATGTGAGGTTCATTCTGATTGAGTGGAGGCTCGGTTTTTTCCTAGGATCCCATTTTTATATTTTCATCTTAGTGAGTATAAATTATCTTGCATTTGGAAGTTTATGGTCTTGGAAGTTAGAACAATGAAGCTGGTATTGTTTGATCAGAAAACATTGATAAAAATAGTTTTTGAGAATATATTGTAATGTCATGTGGAAAATTTTTAATGAATGAGATCCTGATACTAATATATACCAACATTGAGAAGGGTGAATGTAATTTAACGACATTTTTATTAGATTGGATGTGAAAGGTGTGATTGGCATCCTAAATGGGGATTACTATTCATGATTTATTTATCACCTTTAATCAAATATTAGAGATGATGCAATTTATATCTTTAGGTATTGGAATTAGCCAGTGATTAAATAGAACATGCATGATAAATATTATCACTAAAAAAATTCATGTAATAGGTTCCACATTAGTTTTACTAAGGGAGAATGGGTTTAGAGGATTTTTTCATAGGTTTAAACATGTCTATTGTTTTCATGATTAATATATGGTATATATATCATTAAAATCCAAATTTTCTATTTTGGGGTTTAAAACCCTCATTATCAATAACCATGAGAGGTTTATAATGATTAAAACACCAAATGAATGAAGAAGTTTTTTTGGAGAAGATGATGATAAAAAAGTGTTGGAGAACCCTAAAGGTCATTCCAAAGTGTATTGAACACATTCTTAGGGTGAAGGGAAATTATAGAATATTTCTCAAGTGAATTACCACCACCATGAGTATAAAAAACAATGATTCTAAATGATATTTTCCTTTGAAACCTAATGTGTTTGATATCTTGTAATGAATGCAACATCAAACCAATATCAAATGAGAAACACTATATGCTAGTAAAAACACATCCATAGAATTGATGGGTAGAAATATAAGTAACAAAATTATGAAATATATGTATAAATAGAAACAAAGTCCCTTATTAATATTGATGAATTGATAGAATTCAATTAATATAGATAAAGAGCTAATAATAGAATTTTAGGATAAAAATAATTTTTTTTTAAATTTGATTTAAATGAAAATTATTTTATAAAAATTATTATTTTATAGATAAAATATATTGTTTATATGAATATTGTATTCACCCTAATAAAATTAGAAATTGATTGTAAATAAGAATAAGAATAGTTGAAATTTTATAAAGTTATTTTCCTATGAAAACAATTTTCATTATATTTGTATTTAAAAACTAAATGCCCAAATTTTATAATTTTAAATTGATAAAAATAACATCTTTTTATATATAATAACAATATTATATAAAGATAATTTTTTTTATTTTCATAATGTACTTTTTTAGGTGAATAGTGAAAAAATAACGATATTGTTAAAGCCATCACATTTTTTTCATTGTTATAAAGTAAGAATTAATTAAATATTTTTAAAATATTTTTCTATAAAATTTATATATTTATAATTAAAATAAATCTTTTAAAATTAGTATGTATTATTTATAAATCCCATGTGTATTAATTTTGAAACATAAGTAATATTTTACTCTAAAAAATAATTTATTCCCTTATATTAAAAAATTAGTTTTCATCACAAGTAGAAAATAAATAAAATATTGGAATAAATATTATATATAAATAATTTCATATTATTTAATATGTTAACTTAATTTTTTGGCATAAATTGTGACTACTATGATTTAATTTAAGGACCCTGATAACTGCATGACTTTT